>WNYF01000007.1:0-31809 GCA_021396225.1 Sporothrix inflata | reverse complement strand
AGAGTCGGAGCAGGGGCAGGACCAAGACCAGGACCAACATCAGGGACAGGAGCCAGATAAGGACAAAGGGCCCGAACCGGGGTGGCATCAGCATCGCGAACGAAGGCACTCGTACGAGCACGAGCACCGGCGCCAACAGGATCGCGACCACGCACCCGAAAACAAAAAAAGTCGACCCCAAAGAGCCCGGCAACAACGGCAACAACAGCAGCAAGTCAGCTATGCGTCGATTGTACCTGTTCCGACTGCCCTGTTTTCAAAAAGCATCACGAAACCTTTCACGCGAAACGAGAGCGTATCCAGCAGTTCTGGCTTCGCAGCTCTAGGCACTAAGACCATGTTGTCCAGCGAGCCACCCTCCAGTGCCGATGGTGGGGGATCATCGTCGCAATCGCTGCTCTCGACGGCCTTCAACCAGACAAAACCTTTTGTTGTACGCAACGGCCGCACCTATCTTTCCGATCCATCCTTGCCGTATCCCCTCCCCGTGGACCTTGCAGAGCTCCACCGCCAGTCACTACGTTCGCTTCTTTTATTCCAGCTATTTGGTGGGCCTGTGTGCTCTCCCTCCTTTGCAAACAAGCCACCTACCCGTGTATTGGAAGTCGGTTGCGGGTCTGCCTTCTGGAGCATTATGTGCAACCAGTACTATACACGCCAAGGCCACCGCGGCATCTCATTCTCTGGCATCGACATTGCGCCCATTGGCTTGGGTGCCAAAGGGCCTGATGAAATAGGTCATTCAAGCCAATCAGGGCCAGGACAAGAGAAAGACCACATGAACTGGCGCTTTGTGCAGCACGACGTTCGCCGCCTGCCGTGGCCGTTTGAAGCCGAGGAGTTTGATTTAGTCATGATCAAGGATGTGTCTCTCGCTATGCGCTCCGATACATACCAGCTTGTGTTCGACGAGTGCATCCGCCTCCTCCAGCCTGGCGGGACACTGGAAGTATGGGACTCCGATCACACCATCCGTTTGTTGCGCCCCCATCTGCCTTCTGCGCCGACGACCCTCTCTGCCGAGGAAGAAGACGATTACGACAGCGCGGTGAGTGCTGGTGCATACGTTCTCACACCAAATACACCACTCTCCGCGCCGCTCAATAGTTACATCGTGGAATACAACGCCTGGCTCGTGAAGGCCCTCGAGTCGCGCTCTCTTCCATTTGCACAATGTGCCCTCGCAGGAGCCCTCTTTCTCCAGGAAGCAGAGTCGCTTACAAATGTCTCGTCTCGTCGCTTGGCCGTGCCGTTATCGGAGATGCGTTGGGAGCGGGAGGGTGTCGGCGGTGTGGTGACCAAAGATGGCAAGACGTACATCGAGACCAAGGGCGTGCCGAAAACAAAGGGACAAAGTCGAGACGTGGAACAGGGCAAGAAGACAATCACACCTGCGCAGACCGCGCTGCGACGCACTGCACTTCTGACCGTTGTGCAACTGATTCAGAGTTTGGAGCCAATCCTGCGTGAGGTGAGCGGCAAAAGTCAGGATGAGTGGGATGGTTGGTCTGGCAAGATGATGAATGATCTGATGAGAGAAAATGGCACGTTTTGGGGTGAATGTCTGGAGGTTGGGGCGTGGTGGGCGCAAAAACGATAAAACATAGATGCCAGTGTGTTGAAAGAGAACGAAGAGGGGAGAGGCGTGGTATCTCTGGATATGTTCTGTTTTAGGAATTCTTCATCGGGTGTTATGTGGCACAATGTGCCCGGTATATAATCGTTGCAATCCGCTCATCGCTCACCCATGCGCCCGCCTTATTTTTTTTTAATGCCAAAACCCTTCGATACACGCTGGTGTACTCCGTACACCGTGCAAGCCTCTCCCTTTCCCTGGTATTGCTTGGCTACCCTGGGATAATATGCCTTCCACTGAATTGCCTATGCTCCGTCGTATCTCTTCTTTAATGTACGGTACCGTTTAAGATAGTATCTGCAGCCAAAAAAAATGGTCAACGTCCGAGTTCCAAATTCTTATTTGCTATGCCGACAATCGGCTCCTGGGTCTATCTATATACGACACCAAGAGGTCAACACTTACAAAGCTTCAATTTCTAATAGCAATGACGTTAGCCTAGAAGCGAGAAATAGATAATCCAATAGTGTCCTTACCTTTTTGCACGAATTGTGCGCGCGCAATGCCACGACGAATGGCCTCATCATCCCGCAGAGCCGCATTGGCAGAGAAGGCGGCGTGTAGGCGGCGACGGAAGTAGTCCTGGCCTTGAGGATAATCCTTTCCCAGGTTGAGGAGTTCTAGGAGCTGTCAGACTTGTAACCGTTGTTGGCTCAGGAATCTCCTGTAGCTGCCAGCCCTCGCACCAAGTTGACAACATTTGGCGGCGCCTACCTTTGTAGATGTTGATAACCTGCTTCCGCAGCTCTGTATTCACTGGTGACGGCATAGCTGTATTATGCAGCGACTGCACACGGCGAGCAGTATGCTTCTTTGCCGGGAGTGTCTGTTCGGGAAGAAATATGCAAAACACTGTTTGCACTTCGTGCGAGTGGGGAGTCTTTCTCATGGAACTTTGTATGCTGTACGTCGTACTCCGTATTACGGACTGTGTTGTACGGAGAAATGTGTCAAATGCATTGTCTAGCCATTTCAGATTCACCCCCCCCCAATTAGGCACTGGATTGGCTAGAGGCTAATTACATATGAAATACCTGAATACTTACGGGATACGGAGGAATATGGAGAAGGTGGTGGGCTGGGCGGGGGGAAGGAGGGGGGGTAGGTTAGTGCAATCTGATCCAGCAGAAAATACTCCGTAATACGTCCTGATAAGATACGTCAGAGCAAGTTTGACTCCCGCCAAACCCTCGGCAAACCCGACTTTATGCCGAGACCGGCAGCAAGATTAACACATATATTTGGTCGCGTTTCGCACCGCGTCCATCGCATAGGTTCCCGATACAATCTTTGGTTATTGTTACACAAAAAAGACCGAGGTCTCCAAACGTCGACCGCAATGCCGCCTCTCAGGCTGCAACCATTTCAGACAACCGCCCGATGGAGCAGTTGTAACGGTGCTGGCCGGATGGCACAGCCTGCTGCAAGGGCTCAGCAACACCACTCTGCCCTCTCGTTCCGCGCTGCTGCCGCAGCCAAACCCCTCGTCGGGCAGCCCGGCGGTACCGGGGCGACAAGAACGTTTTCTTCCCAGCTACGTGGGCCTACCGCCGCACTCGAACCCCCTCCATTACCGCCGGCGCGGTGGTTGGCAGACCTCCGCAGCCGTGTGGGGAAATGCATTATATTCGGCTGCTCAGAGGCGCAAGTCTCAGAGGCGGCCGTAGTGGCCCGGGCGCTGGCGACAGAGTGGCGGCGGCTCACGGCCGGTAGTGAGGGCTACCTTACGGGCGAACGGCGAGGCTTGGAAGGCCAGAAGGTGGTTTGGGGCGAAATGGATTCGTTTGTACGTGAGCCTTGGATGCGTTGCTTCCCGGCGGTAGCGAGGCCGGATGTCAGTCAAGTCGCTGACAGCGGGGGGCGTAGGCTCACGTGAACAATGTCGTGTACGCACGCTACGCTGAATCGTCTAGGGTCAACTGGGTCAACCACATCGCGCTTCACGTCGATGCGGCACGGAGCGACCGGTGGCGAGACTTGATGCAGGCCCAGACGATAGGACTCATCATGAAGAGCTTGACAACGGAGTTCAAGTTTGTAAGCTCGCCGCGCCCCGTCATCCCCAGCTCCCGATGGAATATACGTTAAGCCCAAGACATGCTGACAAAAGATTCGTCGGAGCCCATGACGTACCCGGATGCCATCTCGGTGTACCACCGGCTGCGGGTGTCGCCCGAGGCGGACCCGAAGTCAATGTCACTGCTGCTCGACTGCGTGGTACTCTCACACAGCCACAAGCGCATTGCAGCACGGCTGTACGAGGATGTATCATTTTACGACTACAGGACTGCATCCAAGACGCAGATGCCAGAGTTCGTGCGAAAGGTGCTGACCGGCATCTGGCGGCAGCAACTGCAGGAGACGGCGCTGGCGCGGACGCGGATTTGGGAGTTGGTGGCTGCAGTAGAGCGACTGGAGAAGCAGACATGGGACCGTGAAGACGCCGTGGAGGACCTCGGGAGCGTTGCGGCGTGATCGTGGGAGGAACATGTCTGCGGGAAGGGGGGAATAGAAATAGAGTTGTTTCAAAGACAGTGTAGTCTCTGTAAGAAGGACATGTAGCCAAGCGGGCCTGAGCAATCGCCAACAACCTATTTTAGATGCTAAGCGCATATATACTGTTTTTGCTGTTTTGCTGTTTTCTAGAGAACTGGGTGGATGGAAGGGAATAATACTACGGACAGCCAGGCCACTTCGTCGACGGGAGAGTCGGAAGAGGCAGAAGAGGCGGGCACGGTCTGGATGGCGCCACGTAGGGACGGGCGCGTAGAACTTCAAGTATCACTTTGTACGTTGTCTCGGTTGTTGTCTTACGACACTGTACGTTGTACTTTGTGAACTGCAAATCAGATATGAGCTCCAAGATATTGGCATTCATTGGCAGATTGGGAAAGAGATCAAGAATGGGCCAGTGGACTCCAAGCGGCGAAGGGCATAAGCCTCGGGTAGTTTAGAGAGGGGCAAGTGCCGAGAGATCGCCCTCGCCTTGCCGTTTGGCGCCTAGGCCCATTGTGGGCGGTGGAGGTTTGCGAATAGTTGGTCAAAACAGTGTCTTTATCACAGTTGCATCGACTGACGCGCATCCGATGTCTTCCTTGTATCGCTCATGGGTTTATATGAAGCTGTCTGCTTCGGGGCAAATGACCTCTCTTGCTCTCTTCATCTGAACCAAAAACTATGTGCGCTGTGCCCAACTTCGTTCTTGGTGAGCAGTAAGATACATACGATGGACTCAATGGGGCTTTCTGTCTGTCCCGTCTGCAGTGCCTGGCCGGCAAATCGTGCTTACGGCCCTGTCCTGGCTCATCGAGGCGCCAGGTAATAAATACGACGAAGTACGGAGTAATTACGACTGTACTTGTACGACGTATCTTACTGGTTTGTGGCAAATGTCATGTGCGCCCCACTGTTTTACATCCCCACCATTTGCTGTTAGGCCTTTCTCCAGGTCCAAAACAGCCGTCAGATACGGAGTAATACTTTTTGGAGCACTGTATGGAGAATTTGTCCCACTGGGCCTGGCCTCTATTACCCATCGTAGTCAGCCGCCGCCGTCAGAATCTGCACCAGGCCTAGCTTGGTTATCGCCAAACTCTGCCGCCTTGTTTTTCTTCCCATCTCGTTCTCTTTCTTCCTCTCCCCCTAAAACCAAACAACCTCGTTTTCCCGCCTCCTGTACGGAGTACGTCGTACAGCAACCCACCCTCTCCCTCCCCCCTTTGGACCCCATCCCCCTCTGCCACGATTGCCCGTTCAATCTTTTGAGCGTCCAATCTGGACCGAGCGTCGTGTCTGGCGGTCTGCACTGTTGTGTGCTTTGTTTCCATTTGCCGTTTCAGCACATTCACTCGTCGTGTGTTGCAATTTCTCCGTCGGTGACTGCCTCCGCATCGTCACCTCTTTAGCCGACCGACCCGTCCTCAAGCACCCCTCAACAAGACCCCCCCCCCCCCCCTCCGAACAAGCATACTTCTCCCCGCCCTTGCGCTTCTCGCTGGCTCAGAAGTCTACTTCTGGGCCGGTTTTTCCTGCATGCCTCGCGCATCGCCCTCGGCCAAGCGACAGCCGGGAGCGGCCAGCCAGCGCGACACCCGCAACGATAGCGGCATCGGAAGTCACGGGAAGCGCACAACCAGGAATCAGCCAAAGCCCTCTCACGGCCTGCCATCCGCTGGTGGTGATGCCTTAACCCGGCCGTCTTCATCTGCTGGCAACACTCCCCCTACCGCATCTTCCCCTCCTCCGACCTTGGCCGCCGGCGCCCCGTCTCCGCCACCGCTCCTTGCTGCCGCCGCCGCCGCCGCTGCCGCTGCCGCGGCCAACGGTTGCACTCGCGATACGGACGCCATGGCATCGTCTTTGCCCACCTACCACAGCCAGCAGCGCCACCGCAACTCCGATCCCGCTCTGTCGACTGCTGCTGGCCCTCGCCGCTCGCATGCTGCCGACCGCCACCAACCGGCTCTCGACAACGTTTCTCTGGCCTCTTCTACCGACTCGCTGGCTGCTTCCCACGCACTTGCGACTGCAACTAGCACTGCTGGTGTATCTGCATCGCCTGCAGTATCGTTCGACGATTCGTATCGTCGCATCGATGTCAATGCCGCCAAAAACGCCAACGTCCACCGCGACACTGGACCCCTCGATCTTGCAATGACCATTCTCCGTTCCTGCCCCCTCTACGATACCATCGCCATTCTTATTATCCTCATGCAACTTTCACCCGTTGTTCTTTCTGTTGTCTATATGCTGTTTACCGTTCTTACCTTCGTCCCCCCCGTCACGACCAGCTCGGGCCTTAGCCTGACGGAGATGTTCGAGGGCGGCCTTGGCACGCCTGCCTTCACCACCATCATTTGCATGGATGTCGGCATTCTCCTTGTCTGGCTTTTCCTTTGGGGCCCGCTGCAACTCCTCATTCTCGATTTTGCTCAGGTTGTCATTGCACTCACACTGGGAGGCGGTTACAACAACAGCGGCTCACGCCAAGGCTCTGCCAACAACATCTTCGTCTGCCTGGGTATTGTCATCTTCTCCCACTTCAGTCATGTCACCAGTCTGGAAAAGCTTCCACACCTCGGTCCCTTGTTTGCTGCCGACCACTCCTCTGTTTTCGTTGATCACCACATCTCTGTCCAACAGTCGTCGAGATTTTTCTCGCGTCGCGTGGGCGGTGCCTCTTGGGTCCGGAATATTTTTGCAATCCACATTCTCATGCAGGGTATTGTGAGGTACATTAGGGAGTGGTATCTTCGGAGGGAGAAACGGGACTCTATGGCCAATAACCAGGCGGATCCCGAGACCGGAAGAGCCACCTATGTACACGAGAGTCCCATGGAAGCCTCCTTCTCCGGTGCTACAGACACGGATGGCCATACTAGCGCTCCCGGCAATGCTTCAACCGCCGACTCTGGCAACCACAGCATAGGACCAGGCACGATTGGGCTGAGCAGCAGCACAGTACCAGCTACCAGCCTGGCCTCTAATGGTGTGGATGCAGATAACACCTCTGCCTCTGGGATGAGTGGCAATGCCACAAGCGCTTCGCCTCCAACGAGCCACGTTTCTTCAAAGAAAAAGAAGAAACAGAGCGCACTCGTTCGTCTTCGCCAGCCTCTGTGGGCGGCTTTGGCCAGCACGAAGATTGTCATGATCAAAGAGTACGAGTTATCGCAAGCCGCGTCTGAGTCTGCTGGAGCAGAGGCAACCGATGTAGACAACCTCGGAAACGCGCCCTTTTACGCCCAGCCGGGTCAAATTTGGGTGTGCTATGTCGGCCACGACGAAGTTTGCTTCAGTACCAGCGCTTTCCCCAACGAAGACCCAGATCAGAAGCTTTCTAGCACGTTGCTACAGCCAAGTTCATTTTTCATTGATACCACCAAACCGTTTTATGTTCGCATAAACAACGCCACATGGCAACCGACACGTATCATCCCCGTCATTGACGGGCGGGATGAGATTTCCACCTACCCGACAGATGACACGGAAAGGGATCATTCGCATGGTACCACAACCCGCTGGACTGGCGACATTTACGGCCTCACTCCTCTCTCTAGCTACGAGTGCGAATTTGTTAGCACTCGTTCCGGCGAGGTCCTTTTTAGCACCAGCGTCAGGACCGCAGCCGCCCCTTCCAAAAGTGCGGCTGTGGCGGCTGCAAAGCCAGCACCGCCTAGTCAGCTGCGCCCGCACGAATCACCCGCCACGACTATCAAGGCATCTATTTCAACCCAGGAAGCTAAGCTGAATGACGAGAAGGCAAGGGTCAAGACACTTCGCAAAGACAATAACCGCCGTGTCAATGCACTGAAGAAGGAGATCGATCGACTAGCTGCCTCCGTCCAGTCAGCCGGTGGAAATGACGATAAGTTCAAACAAAAAATCACCCAAAATACGGTTCAACAGAAGCAGGCGGAGCAAGCCATTGAGAGCATTGAAGCTGAGCTTAAAGATATCAGCACTGTTCCCGAAGAAATCCTCAGCCAATATCGCAACAAGAAAAGCGAATGGGACCGCGAAAAGGCACAGTTTGACGGCGTTATAGCGTCGTTCAAAAGTTTCAAGAGCGCCGTTGACAGTGAGATTCGGTCGCTGGAGGACGAAAATGCCACTTTCCAAGCCAAACGAAACAAGATAGCTTCTCGCATTGCCAAAGCCGACAGCGAGCATGCACAAATTATGGATGCCAACGCCCGAGGCCTGGACGAGGCTGAGCGCCGCCGCCAGGAGCGCGTCAACATTGAAAATGAAATCGCGCGGTCTCACCAAAGCTACGTTGAGCGCCTTGTTGCCGTGCAGAATGCCAACGAAGAGAAGGTGCATACAATCGAAGCGCTGCACGAGACGATGCGTTCCTTTTATTCTTCGTTTGACAGCGAACGACCTTACGAAAACCGGTATGCTGTTGGCTCTGCTCCCATTGTCCAGGGCATCAGCGGCGTACCTACGTCGGCCCCAGGGGCATGGCCCACGCCGCATGTGCCCTCAAGCACTCTGTACGTCCCTCACGCCTTGTGGGCTCCGCTACCGACACATTCGACATCGGGCGCCTCGCCCATTGCCTCCCATGCAGCGCCTGCTACACCTTTTATGCACATTCAACAACTGCATGCTACCCCTATGCCACCACTGCTCCGGATGCGTGGCCGGTCGTCTTCTATGCTGAGCGATGTTTCAGGGTTTACCCAGTCTAGCACTGCGGATGACGATAACGCAGCAGCACAAATCGGAGGCGCTGCCAATGGCGCTTCTCAAAATGCCGGCGTGTTTGTGCCTTCCAGTATTTTGTCTGCGCAAGCTTCGCAGGCGGGGACAATCCGGGGTCCACCAGCTTTCGGCCTGACTCGTGACCAGGGCGGCTCTGGTTCTGGGTCTGGTTCTGGCTCCGGTTTTGGGTCTGGGAGCAGCGTGCACAGTGGCAGCGGAAGTGTGGGTAGCGTTCACGAACCAGCAAGCCCTTTATGAGCGCTTGTAGTTCTGCTTGCTCGACTGTTGCGGCATGTTGGGTTGTTTTGAAACCTTTTCTAAATGTATACTTCTACCAACGAGTTGCTTATTTCTCTTACCTACGTGTTTTCATTGTGAAAAATGTTCGGATCGTACTTTCACTGGTGACTTGGCCTCCTATGTGTGTGCCAGTTTGCTGCGGTGATGGGCTTTCACTTGGCGCGAAAGGAAACAGCACAACGGCCGTACAGCAGCCAAAGGCTGCGACCAAAAAGAGCACAGAACGTCTCATACTTGCAATATCTATGATAGGTTGTGTTCGAACAGCGTCTTGGCAAGGAAGGGCAAAATGGGACAGCTAACTACGAAGCTGAAATAGTTGTCGTACCAAAGTGCAAACAAGGGAAACAAACGCTACACGACGTACGGAAGATTTCTGCAATCTAATATAATAATGTGTTTGTCGAGGCCATAGAAACATGCCACTAGCTAACGTGCAACGAGGCGTTACCCTGAGTTTATACGTCCCGTTGCTGCTAAAGCAATTGATCCAGGGGGCTAGAACGTGGCAAGGCGAACTTTCAGGATCTTGGCAATACTATCCGGGTCAGGGTCATTGGCTTCAACTGCCAGTAGCTCAACGCGCTTCATATGGATGGGCTTGACATTGGAAGCACAAGCCTGCACGGCGCTGGTAATGTGGTGAACTTCTTCCGTTGAAACACCACCGAAGATGATGGCGCACGAAGCCCTGCGGTTAGCCACAGAGCGGCCGACATGGCTGCCCAGGCCTGACGAAGGATCGGCAGACAGTTCGCCGGCGCAGACAGCCGGCAGCTCGGCCTCGGCGGCCTTGAATGGGGTACAAATGTGGACGACTAGAGATTGTTAGGAAATGAATCTCAATAGTTGATGCAGCCATTGCGTTGCTAAGTCTATCCCTTTCCCCATCTTACTTACCATCGCACTCGGGCAGTAGCCTTGCCCGTACGCCCTGTGCGGTCTCGGAATTGTTGCCGTAGCTGCAGAGAGGGATAGAAGAAGCCATTTTGTAGCTCCAGGAAGGCGGTCTGTAGCCGTAAAAGAATAATACAGAGAAGGCCGAAAATCTCTCTTGGCTCACAATGTGGGAGATATCTGTCGGCGAAATGTAGGCCTCGGGATAACGCTCTCGAAAGCTCCCTGGGAGAGGGCGCTCAGCAGGGTCTTAAATACAAGGTAGCATGGTCCCAGGTTTTGCCACGGCTCGCTTGCCCTTCATCAAGCAGATACCTGCAAAAGATAGAGAGCCGACATAAACCTAGCCATGGACGGCTGTGTGGACATGCAGCTCGGCGCACATAATTGTTTGCGTCGTTTTTGTAACCTGAAGACGGAGCCAATCTATATTTTCATGTTATGGTTGGACACCACAAGTCCCCTACACCATCGCTCGCCCCTTGCCTCGGCCCCGGGTCTGCTTGGCTTGCCAGCAGCAACACGAATGGGAAGAGCCCACCCCAAGCCCAACAGTAGTGCTATGTGCCCTCGATGGGCTTCGATTGACTGTCCGCCGCCGGAAATGAGGTCTGGGGAGCACCATGAGCCAGGCCGGCGCCGGCCACGCCGCCGCATGTCTGGGCATAGCAGGGGCCACCATGGCCACGGCGATAGATAAACGAAACAAAACAACCAATCCACTGGTTGGGTGCCCGGGTTAATGGTTGGTGAGACGTCCGGGTAAAGCTCCACGTCACCGGTCCAGGTTGCACCCTGCGACACATGGACCGCAAGTCCTAAGCCCTTGGGCTCTCGCATAAAAATACAGACAGCATCTAGGACTTAGCCCACCAGGGATCAGTTCCGCTCTGGGAGACTGCCCTTTCGCGCACAAAGCTCAGAGAAGTTGGTAGGTCGATATGGCAATAACGCGTCCAATAAGAGCAGGAATCGCCGAAGCCAGGCGGTGGTTGTGGCTGGCCGAGCCCAGTAATAATATTTGTTTCCTAGGGAGTGTGCGCGCTATTGCAATTACAATCAAGCGGCCATATGTGCATGCAGAGCTCGGTACGTACGGACTATTGCGAGTATATGAAGAAATGCTTTGCAAAGAGGCCTGGCGATGACGGGCTTGCCGCACAAGGCCCGCTAAAACGGTTACTTGTAAGTAAGATACGTGGAGCAGCATGCCACATCCAACTTTATTGTTACCCCTTGAATGACAACGGCCCTCAGTTTCTTCTTACGAACACCACCCTTTCAGGTCAAGGTTGTGCTTTAATTCCGGCGCACGCTCCCCCGTGCCTAATCCGCCTGTCTAGCTCAATACCCGGCCCGACCTTTCGACTTTCAAGCACAACGTCGACTGATAGGGTGCGTCCCCAATGAGCCTCAATCGATCGGGGGTCTGCTCGTGCGGTGATTACTTCATGCGTTCCAAGCATGCCGGGTCTCCAAAACTCGCGTTGGGCGCTCCGCGACGGCCGCTCCAGCTCGGTGCCGGCCCCTCTTCGTCGCTCGCACGATGAGGGCCAGCGCGGGCCAAGCAGAGGCCTCGTGGCCCGCCTCGATCGTACACCCCGTGACGCCGAGTCTGCTGCCGCTGATCTCGCCCGCTACTCGAAAATTGTACGGCGCATGAAATGGAAGCTCCCGTTTCTGGACATGGCCTACCAGCAGGCTACGTCTGGCCCCGACGGATATGGCTCCTGTTCAACCGAAGCTGAGCTCATGTTCAAATTGGATTTCTTCGAGTACTACATGCTCTGCGAGCGTGCGCTTGTTCATCTCCAGGGTGTGTTCGGCATCACCATATCGCGCGGTGCTGTTGCGGGTGCAAAGGACCCGACCATCGACAGGCCAGGGAAAATGCCAACCCACCGATTTCACGCCAATGTCCTAGAAGCTCTGGACCGAGAAGAGAACCCGCTTCACGACATTCTAGGTACGGGAGACGTCCGGCGCCAGCTGGCAAGAGCCAAGGATCTCCGCAACCGCTGGAAGAACGCAGATAATGGCGAAACCGAGACCGCCGGGAATCGTTATAGAAAAGCGTCCCTGGCGCCGCTTGCCACGTACGACCTAGCTGCCATTTTTGCATCCATCCACGAGGGACTAGACCGTGCGTTTATTTTTACGAGGAACTTCGTTGCCGTCGAGGCTGGCGGCGCGTCGGGCTCTGCCTTGGTAACGGCTTCGTTGGCTGGTACGTCAGCCATGGACATGGACTCCGGTACGAGGGAGGAGGAAGAATGGGGCTTCATGGTTGAGGCCATGGACTGGGAAGCGGTGTAGAGGACCCGCGTACTGTATCTTTGCTATATCTGTAAGGGCCTACGTTCCGGGGTCTCAGGCGTGTCCTTTCCTTCCGCTCACCCCACCCTTCGAAAAGTGCAGGAAGACAGAGTGATACACGCCGACCCATATAAGTAATCAGATAGATCAATAGACCCATACGTAGCTATTGCTCGACCGTGGCGGGCCCAGCTGCCGGTCACGTCTCTTTACAGTACAAACCGGGCGTGTGTCTTTGACTACTTTTATGTGCGGTGGAGGAGGGGAGGGGGTGTTACAGCAAGGCCTCGAGACTTGCCGAGTCAGCGCATCTCCCAGGGGCTTGAAAAAGACCAGCTTCGGGCAATTATCTTTAATATGTCAGGTAAAACACCCCTGGAGGCTTTCGATGCCCCCGATAATAATTCGCAACCCTCACTTGCGTTGCAAGAATGTGGATAACCGTGTATTACATAATCATGTGATGTTTTTCTGTGGGTATCACCTAGACACCTGGAGGACGCGCCCCATAGCCAAGTGGTATTTAACAATATGGGTGGTACGAAATAAGCGGGTGATTCTTGACGGCCCCCCTTCCTCACACAGGTGGTGCGTCGCTCGCCACGGCTACTTGAAAAGTCCATCCACACCGGACGAGGGCTGCACAGGGGCAGCATACGAATGCCGGACAACGCACACATGCCGCAACAGCCATGTTTGACACCAACCCAAATCTCATCCAAGACGGCCTGCGGCAACGCAATGCCATACCTCTGGTCCTAATCCATGATGGTGGCGGCAGCATCTTTAGCTACTACATCCTTGACGACCTAGGCCGCAAACTCCTAGGTATTGCCAATCCACGATTCAGGTCAGGCATTCCCTGGGCAGGCGGTCTACACGAAATGGCTACCGTCTATGCCAACATCGTGGCATCTGCCATCTTGCCAGGGCCTGTCATTCTCGGCGGGTGGTCGTTGGGTGGCCTCCTAGCCCTTGAGACCGCTTATGTGCTATCCCAGTCTTACCCCGATGTGAGCGTGGCAGGGCTCGTCTTTGTCGACAGTGTCTGCCCGGTGCCGCCCAAAGCGGGGTGGGGCGACTCCGAGACGCGCCTGGTCGAACGCCGTATCGAGTGGCCTGCAACAACGGCGTCGGCGACAAAAGTTTGTGTGGAGAGATGCTTCAACGAGGCGCATCGAATGGTGCGTGATTGGGCCCTTCCCGTTTTCCAGGCGCCTCCTGCCGTGCTTATCCGCTGCCGGGACCCAGTCCCCGCTCCAGAAGACGGGTTACTCTATGTCGACCTCTACCGCAACGATCACCGACTGGGGTGGGACAACTACTGCAAAGACTTGTTCTGTCAGGTTCTAGACATCCCAGGCCACCACTACAACGTTTTCGCCCTCGACCACATCGAAATCGTCACCAGCGTGGTCAAAACGGCTTGTGAGACAATAGAGGAAGGGTGGCTTTTGTCTCTCGCTAAGTAGCCCTGGGGGGAAACGGCGACATTAGAGACGCCATGCTACCTTGTTATTTTGGTTTTGTTACTTTTGATGGCCTGGACAACCCGTCGCACTGTTATATATGCACACGTACACACGATCCCACGGAGATGTCCTCGAGCAATATTGGGTCATATTGGCGCCATACCACCAACGTGATTGTCGACGACTTCAGGACAAGAGACGGGAAGGCGAGGGCACGGGTGCGAACCGTTTTCATGGGCAATAGGTGATGGCAAGGAGGCGTGTTGAACTGTGCGGCCGGGGCTCACTTGGGACTTATCGCCATCTGCTTTTATTTCTGGAGATACGACCCTGCTGCTTTCATCTGACACCGTGGCACACACCATGCAAGCATCTGGTCTCTTACTTGCTCTGTGGCTCCAGGGCACACGTCGCGACAGGACAGCCGCTGCTTCGTGTTACGTCAGTTCGGCCGGGACAAACTGTGGCATACAAAGCAACATTATGTGGTAGGCTAGCATAACAAGGCTAAACGGTGGACTCACGATCCAAGAAAATGGCAGTCTTCACGAGCACGCCAATATCGACTTCCTGCACACGACGTATCTCGATAAACCTTAAGACCCGCAGGCACATCATGTATCTCTGTACGTCGTACGACGTACAGCGCACGGGATGCAACGCACAGTCAGCAGGAACGAGGTGGTGACTTGTCTTGCAATATCTAAGAGTAATAAGGCGTAACGCATAATCGTTTATCTGGCCTTTGCCTTCATGGAACGCGACTGTGATCATTTCTCAGCCATCCGTGCACGCAAGGCCTGTTCTCTTTAAAATGCAGAGTACGCCGCATCCCGGCATGCTTCTGTGATGTAGTGATGCCCCGCCTTGCCGCCCATGGCGTATCTCACGACACATATTTGTACTTCGCCGGATGATAACTAAGATATCTTACCCCGTGGATACAGCGTGTTCTTATCTTGGGAGTCTTCGCCCTAGGGGCTTTGGTCTGGGGTTTTATCGAGACTCTGGGGTTTAAAACTCTGGGGTTTTCGACTCTGTGGACGTTGCCCAGGTTTTCCTTGGGGTTTCTTGTCCCTTGTTCTCCCCAGACCTCGTCAGATAGAATCGGTCCGAGATGGCAACGGCTGCAGCCCACTAGAGCTGATGTCGTTAGAGTGCCTCCTCGTACCACCTGTAAGTACTTGAGACTTGCCTACTGTATGTGTCAGTACTTGTAAGGCGTACTCCGTACATAGTACAGGTATCTCACCAGTACGACGAACGTCGTACCTATGCCCATACGCATTTTCATATTAAGTACTCCGTACTTGCATGTCATACGCCAGTCTATTCACACGGTGCGCCTCGCACTTATGGATACACTTCGGATAGCCCAAGATACACGTAAATACAAGTACATTGTAAGTACTACAAGTACGACATAATTACTCCGTACGGTGCAAAATACTATTGACGACGTACGTATTGAAGAGAAGACGAGCTCATTCCAGGAGAGACGGGCCCTGCGTAAACAGGCAACAATGGCATAAGAGCGAGTACAAGTACAGGCAAAATACGTTAGCCGGCAAGTGCATGTACAAGTACTTGTACAGAGTAGCTAGACACGCACTGTGTGTGCATATATTTCATACTGTCTGCTCCCAGTTTAGGGACGTCTAATTGGATAATATTGACTGCAGAGGCTAGTGCGCTGTACCTTAAGGAGACGCCGATACAGTATACCAAGGTACTATCGTATGAGAGAGCCTACTTGGGGTACGAGAAAGTACTCTCTGTCAAGCACGGTGCGTACCAGCCTTGAAGCACTAACAGGGGCTAACAGTTTCGGTTTTTTTTTTTTACACCTGCCCTCGCCTACCCTGTCTGCGCCTCCTCTTCAGCTCTTCCTCCTCTTCTCCTCGTCTTCCCTCGTAAAATTAGCCCCATCAAAAACCAGTCGACCAATGCCGGTGGCCGCAGTGGGTCCCTGGGTCCATATTTTTACGATATAGTCCAATTACATGCGTCCAGCCATAGCCCCTGTGCTTCATTTCCCTTTGCCTAATTTTTGCACCCGGTCCCTCCCCCGCCCATTTTGCGCTCTGCTTTGTTACATTCTTTCCGCCTGTTTTGCTGCGCGACCTGGTGCATTCTTGCCCCCTTCATTGAACTGCCCCAGACAACCCCCCGAGTATTACTGCCCCATTCCCACCCGCACCCGCATTTTCGTCGTCGCCCTCCCCCGTCTTCTGTTTCCTCGTTTCCACATCGATTTTCATCCACCTCGATTTCCTTCTCCATATCACCAACCTTCGACATCCCAACTGCCCTTTTCTCGCCACTGTTTTCGCCCTTTCCGCCCTCTCCGATTGTATCTCGTCTGTTCCCTACGCTTCTTACCACGGCCAATACCCGCGGATCGTTGCCCGCCCACTCCCTCTACTTGTATGCTGGCGCCAACGAACGTCCCTGAGCGTCTTCTATTCTGAAAGGCCTCTCATCCACGACCCGACGCATCCCACCTCCTGCTGCGCTTTCATTTATCTGCCGGATCGACATCGCCTCGACGACAGCCTTCACCCTAGATCTTTGGGACAAAAGACTCAATCGTTCGCTCTGCCACTGTGTGGGCGTAGCCCAACAAACACGCTTCGTTCTGATAGGGATTTATCCCGTCGTCATCCAATTTCGCGGCATCACGAACACTGGCATCCTATTCGGAAAATCCCCCTTATTAGGTCGCCATTCCTTTCACACTCGTCTGCCTCCTATCCACATTCACCATGTCGACCGCGGTCAAGCGGGCCTGCGATGCCTGCCATCGTCGGAAAGTCAAGTGCGACGGCATCAATCCTTGCCGAAACTGCTCGTCGGCCCAACTTTCTTGCACATACAACGCCATCCCCCAGAAGAAAGGGCCCAAGGGCTCTCGCGCCAAAGTCATCAGCGAGCTGCGTGAGAATCAGCGCCAGTCGAGTCTTTCGGCCAAGATCCAGAATCGCATGAATGGTGGCAACGCAGCGATCTCCACGTTCACACCGACCCAGGGTCTCCTGACAAACGACATGGTCAAGACCTGCATCGACTTCTTTTTTGCGCACTTGTACCCGACCATGCCCATCCTAAGTCGCCAACGCATCGAACAAGACGCCATGTCCTTGGATACCACTCTTGACACATACTGCTTGTTGTCCTCGCTCTGTGCTTTCATGATGCTACAGCCCGGCATGCCCATGCCGGCCGCTGACCCTTACGGCCCCGAGAGCATTCCTGGCGCCTCCATTATCACGGCCACCCTACTCCTCGAAGAGACCCTTCGTGTGCGCAAGGGCTACGATTACATGCAAAATCCCACACACTACACTATTGCTACCAGCTACTTCTTGTTTGCCTGCCACTACGGGCTCGACCTTCAAGACAAGGCCTGGTGCAGCCTCCGTGAGGCTGCCACGCTCGTGCACCTTGTCCGCATGAACAAGGAAGAAGCATACCAAGCCTGGGACAAGGTCGATGCCACGCGCCGGCGGCGTTTGTACTGGCTCCTATACATTGCCGAACGCGCGTACGCCCTACAGCACGATCGCCCTCTATCGCTCAAAGCCACCGTCGACCTCCCTACGCCTGCTGACGATCCTAGCGACCCTCTTGCTGGTCAACTAGTTGGTTTTTGTCGTCTAGCATCGCTATTTTACCCATTCGACGGGACATTTGTCGACAGTTGGAACAAGACTCGTTCTGACTGTACGTCGTCTCTTGTGTCAAATCTGCAAAAACAGCAGAATGAGACCATCAGTGCTCTAGCCAATGCCGACCCGCAGCTTGGTGACGCCGTGCGCAACCAGCAGTGGCTCCAGAGCCTTGCCTGGCAAATTAATTTGGCTAAAGGAAATCACAGCTCGGCTGGAAACGATATGTCTGCATATCAGTATTCAATGATGGATATCTCTCGCGAGGTGATCCCCATGGCTGCATCTTTCTCAAATCAAGGATCTTCTGAACTACTCAACTCTGGCCTGGTAAGTTATTATCTTCATGGTGCTTTGCGAGCGCTCTTTGTGGCTTTCTAGTTCCCCCCTACCGTATTCTAACTATGCCTGTTTGCAGATCGAATCCCTCATCACCATCACGAACGACCTCGCAGACGTACTTGCCATGATGCCGTCATCTGGAAATCCGTTTACAGTCAGCCCGCGTGACCACCTACACCAACTCGCCAACATCTTGGCCATGCTCCGCATTGGCGAGCATCGCTTTGCTCCGTTGCTGCTCGTCAAGGTCCACGAGGTTTTACCTCGTTTGGCCAACCCAATGTTGCAATCTCCCCCTGAAACTGCATGCGATATCGACATCTTCGATGGTTTCGGCAATGCAGGCATGGTCCCGCAACAATACCTTCCCCTGGACGACTTCAAGACGGAGGGCTCCAGTTCCGTTGGGGGGGCTCCTTCTATGCAGGATGTGCATTCTCCATTTGTATCCTCGCCTCCTATTTTATCGCCTGGCTTGGATTTTTCACATGGCATGAATACAGACTTCACCCCAATCACCGACCTTGTTATGCAATCGCAACCGTCTGTCAATAGCAGCGCTTCTACTCTTTCCCCTGGTGGAGCGTTGTCTAATAACCAGCAGCAGCAGCAAGCTCCGCAGATACATCGGCAAATCCAAATACCTCAACAATTCTCTCAGCAACAGCAACAACAACAAACGCAGCAGCTGCATCAACTCTCTTCTCAGCACCAGCAGCACCAGCAGTTGAATCAGCATACGCCGCAGCCTGTAACTCAGTCGCATTTTCAGCAACAGCAGACACATCAACCACACCCGCCAATGCCCATGGTACACAGTCTTGGAGGAAATATTCCAATTTCACCCCGCATGGACGGTGGCCTAAACCAATCGCCAGCCATGAATGTTGGTCGACGGTCAATAGAGCAAACCCAAGGCATTGCTAGTATACTAGGCAACCAAGTTTTTGTCGATGCAATGAGCGGCATCGGTACGAATCTGCATTCGACCAATCTGGACATCCGGTCTCAACCTCAACATTCTCCCGGCTTCAGTATAACCGCACAACAGATACGAACTGTTGGTGACTTCCAAGCACTGCAACGCGCAAATTCTGACAACAATCCTCTCAATCCCATTGTCATGAACGACATAGGAAACGAGCTAGGTTTCAACGCACTGAGATAATTGCGGTACCCTTGTATCAAACCCAACTGGCCATCTATCAATTTTTTTCATGGTGAGGGCCAAAGTCACTTCGCAGGCTTTTACCGCCATGTACGCGCTTTCACCCCGTCTCTATTGCTCCACATTGCCACTGCATCTTTCAGCATTCTCCCATGTTTTATGTTTTTCGTTTGTATATATAATTCTGCACCTTACGCTCCTGTGTTCTTTCCTTATTTTCTTGTGTGGAGTTCTTCATTGCGTATTTGGCGAGGCTCGAATTTTGCTGCCTTCACATATTGGAGGTACTTTTTTCAATCTGTACGACACCTCTTAACTTTCTAGTGTGCACCCACGTGTATTTTTTTCCTCCATAAATACTCGCTCTCGACTATTGTTTTAACTTGGAAACCTTTCATCGAATTTTTTTTTCACTATCCGTTATCTTTATGTTTTGACGCCTGGCAGCCGGGATGCGGCTTTCAGTAGATAGTCATTCCACGATAGCCGACAATCACTTCGTTGCATGATTCAATTACAGGGGGGTGAGTAGGGACTCGAGCGTACTTTTTTATCCGGGTGGCATAAAAACGAAGCATGTTAGACATGACCAGCAGTATTTATTATTCCGGAAACAAACATGATATATAAAACAAGCCTTACGACGTATAAATGTTATAAATACAAGAATGACCGCCTCGACCAAGAGTCAGCTATGCCTGTGCCTGTACATTTATGACAGTGCACCCCTTAATATGGCCTTTTCACCCTATCATATTCACCCCTAATCATGTCTTCGGACACTCTGGTCTCGCTTCCACCGTGTTTTCACGCGTCATTGATCCGGTCTTTCTGTTTCTTCGTCGGCTTTGCCGTACCGATATGTGTATTGTAGACCTAGATTCCAAGTAGCGGTTAGCCAGTTGTCAAAAACCACACCCAGCCGTTAAGGTAATCGCGCCGAGTGACCTATCGTACCTTTGTTGCAAATCGTAAACTTGTGAGTGT
Source organism: Sporothrix inflata (assembly GCA_021396225.1). Taxonomy (NCBI): domain Eukaryota; kingdom Fungi; phylum Ascomycota; class Sordariomycetes; order Ophiostomatales; family Ophiostomataceae; genus Sporothrix; species Sporothrix inflata. Next base: position 11,814 of record WNYF01000007.1, on the reverse strand, counting down.
TTCCTTGAGATGTTGCTCAAGGGGGCTGACCATAACAAACATCAGCGTCTTGGAGTTCCCGCCGAGCGAGTACTGCAAGAGGTGGGTGAGCTTGGAATTTCGATAGGGTATATGTGGTGCACCGCGGCCAAGGGCTTCGATAACATCGCCCAAGCAAGCTAGGCTCTTGTTGATATTCTGCGTCTCTTTCTTGCGGTCACCCTCCGCACCACTGTGCTTGAGGCGCTCTGAGCCAGCCAAATCAACTAGGTTCAGCGTGCCTTGGCAGCGCTCTCCTGTTGCTGTATTCACACCCACCAACTTGAGAATGAAAATTGAGTGCGATCGCGATGACCGCTCGTTTGCCCTAGTAGCCGCCACAGAGCGATTGCTCTGTGCTAAGCGCAACATAGCGTTGACTTCGTCTGAAGATCCTAGTCGTACGGTTTTGCAGTTCACGACTATCGTAGTCTTGCGAACCTCGTCGTGTCGAATCTCCAGTCTCTTTTTTGGTTCCTGGTCTTTCGAACCACCACCACAGTTGGAACCAGAGAGTAGATCGTGCAACTCCTCGTTGTACACTTCCACAAAGCTTCCTTCCATCGTGTACGACCATTGCTTCTCCTCGAGCAGCTTTATATTGTCGTAAATCATATGTGTTGCACGAGAAATCATGCCGTCTGCCGAAGACATTGTGTATGTCTTCCCAGACCCCGTCTGACCATAGCAAAAGATGCAAACGTTGTAGCCATCGAGGGCACTCTGAACAAGCTGCGATATTTCGCCAAAGACTTCCTCATTTTGAACACCCGGCTCAAAGACACGGTCGAACTCGAATGGTGCTGTCCTTCGGGAAATAACGCCAAGGCTGCTTTTTTCCTCCGGACCAGTGACATCAATTTGTGATGATGATGTCTTCGCATCTGGAAACAGAATTTTGGCGTCGTCGCCTTCTGTAGTCTCCAGTGCTGGTCGCACTCGGCACATGACACGAATGTTTCCCTTGAGCTCCTGGTATTTGTTGAAGAGAATGCGTCGTTCCGTCTCCTCTTTAATGAGCCTCTGTCGAGATTCGTGGGCAACTTTCAAGGCCTGCTGCATCCGCTCCTCCATTGCGGAGAACTGGTCCGACTGCTGTTTGCTGTCCGATTTGAGAAAGTCCACCTGTGCTTGTAGCACATGGGCTCTCTCCTTCAGTTCGGTCTTTTTTGAAGAAGAGTCAAAGAGCTTTTCTTGCAGAGCTGTTTTGAGTGACCGCTCTCTGTCGAGGTTGCACTGAAAGTCTTCGATTGTCGCCCGCAATTTTCGAAGTTCGTTCTCTTTGCCTTCAATTTCGCATTGGAGACCATGCTGTTCGGATTGAAGCTTTGTTTGGAGTGCCTGAACCTCTTGACACGCCCGGGCTCGTTCTTCGGTCTGTTCGACTTTGTACTGCCTGTCCACGGCACTCAATGCTTCTTTGTGTTCCAGCTCTTGTCGCCGAAGATCGTCCTCCTTTTTTTTGCGCAAATCATCCAACTCACGACGGTGTTCGCGAGCCTGGTCATCGAGTTTGTAAGATTGCTCACGTCGTACACTTTCGAAGGCGTTCGTTACAGATTGGAGCTGCTGCCGAAGTGTATCCAACTCGCTTTGAGAAAACGCATTCTTTTCCTCAAGCTGATCTCTTTGTCGTTGAAGATCATCCGCTACGAGTGCATTGGGTATCAGCTTCCAAATTGGGGCGAGCCATCAAATACAATGTAAATAAGCACATACCTCTTGATTTAGAAAGCTCCACCACCTCTTCCAAGGTTTTTCGTTCGGCAAGCGACTCATTCATAACATCCTTCAAACTGGAAAACTGGGACTCCACATCGCGGAGACGCTCGTCCACATCTAGCACTATACGTTCAGAGAGTTAGAATCCTGTGTCATGACTTAGGCGTGGGTTTTGGGGGGAACAATGATTTGAGTATCGAACAGCCAGGCTTGTCTTTGCCCCATCACAGGCCGCCAAGTTGGTGCTTGGCAAAGTCTAAGAGCACTCGCCTCTCTCTCCTTTCGGCAAAGATACACTTCGCATTGTATGTCGAGATTACAATGCATGCCCATGCTTATCTCAATGCTGCCTCCCCTCCCCCCTCGCGAGCGTTGTCCTATTTTTTTGGCCAGCCGGTGGTTAATTCCAGCCCCATTTAGTATTCCTTCAGACTAAAAATCACTCGATCTCAAGTCATCGCGTTTCTTCCTACAGCCAGTGCTGCCCCCGATAACTAGTCGAGTGAAGCTCTACCGGACTTATAGCAAAGTTACACCCTAACTGCGAGAGTATCGGGACCTTGCCCTATGTTTGTCTCGTGTGTGTATGGGACATGGAGAGGCAAAGGTGATGTGACTGTACCGTTGTGCTGTAAGCTGCGTGCCGGCAGCTTTCCCTCCAGGTCGTCTGGATTGTACTCACCCGTCGCAGTTGCGGGCCTTCGTTGGGTTGCTGGCGGCTGACGTTTGCCGACTGGCTGTGTGGAAGGAAGACGACCTGCACCGGGCCCAATGCTTTGGGCTAAGTAGCTGCCGCCAGATGTCGAAGACCGTGCTGCCATAATTGCAGTCGTGCGACTCGAGGCCCCAAGAGAGGGTGCAAGCTTCGGTATCCCGACGTTCTGTTGACCCTGCTATCCTTATGAGTTAGGAAAATGAGACTCTGCAGAGCAAAGAGTATAGTGACACTAGAAAAACGACGTGCCTTGGACGACAATGAAGTGATTGAGACGGCCTTGATCGTACTGTTTGCTCTAGTAGCAATGGATAGAGCCGGTACAACGCCTCTCGCATTATATTCCCCGGCTCTCTCAGCGAGTGTCTGCCTTTTTGTCTCTGGCTGAGATTCTAAAAAAAAATCGATTGTTAGTAGGACTCCTGATGTTCGCATGCCCGCCTTCAGCACCAATATTGTTTTATTTGGGCAAAAACTGTCTTGAATTGAAGCTTACTGAGATCTGTGCCCGGCCGCTTCAAGCCAGTAGGAGCGGGTGCCCGTGTTGTAGTAGAGTGAGAATGAGAGTTGTGTCGCGAATCCGTCATCTCCTGTAAAGACGAGGCTATGGCCGCTCTGGGGTAGGGAATCCTCGAGCACCGAGAGCCCTTTTGATGTTAGCAGCAGTTTAAAGAAATATAAAAGACAAAGGGCAGAGCCACGTCGACATTCTCCATACCGTGTTTTCATGGCCATCCATAGTCGTAGGGTGTACCGTTAGTCGCAGCTGAGATTGAAAGTCGAAACAGAAATGACGTGGTTTCGAGGCCAGTAAAATCAAAGGTTGTTTGACCTCAACTAGGAGCCAGGCCTGTGTCCCTGCGGGTAAGGGCGTGATATAATGCGCAGAATGTTGGTACGGCCACGGTTGCGAGGCTCGAGACAAAATGCAACGGGCTTGCCAGAAGTGTTCCTGGTGAAAGAAAACTAAAGTGAACGAACAAACTATTTCAGCAAAAATAACACAACGCGGTAAAGAACTGAGCATTGTAGTTCAAGATTATTAGGCAGAGAAATGCATTGTTTACAATTGCACCTGCCTTCAACGGAGTATGTCGTAGGTCGGTTTCGGTGGCGTGTATTCCATAGCAGTGTGCTGATTGGACCGTTGGCCTCGTTGCAAACAAAATATGTGGGTCTGTTTACCTACGGTTGGGGGCGCAACGCTAGTCTTCAAAGTAACATTTGGCGCCACAGCCTTCTCCCCACATATCTTAAGCCACAATCTTCAACCGTGAACCATTGAGGAAACATCGTTACTAATATGCTGGACTACGAGCGTACGTCGCCGTGAAAGGTTTTCTTGACTTGCAAGAATGCACCTATCGGTGTCGCATGTCCTATGTATTCTGGGTTAAACAAAAAAGAAAGAAAAAAGCGACAGCCACACATTCGAAACTTCAGTCTTGCTCCGTGAGCTCCAGACATGGAAAAGTTTTCGCAATTTCGCGATAAAGGTATGTCTACAATCCATCCCTGTGTATTATTGAGGCTATATGGCTCCCATCTTCGCCATTACATGCGTAAAGCAAACCTACTAATACTCACACCGACTACATTTAGGCTCCGGGGTGTCTCCTTTTATTCCGATCAAGACACCATCGACGACGCTGTCTACAATTCCTCGAGTGTTTTTGTTTCTCCTCCGCCTTATCCCGTTCGTTACATACGGAGCAGTTTATTTCCTCCTCCTTCAATATTTACCCTTGCCGGCAGCGGTACGGAAGCTTCTACTATGGGCCATGATGGGGATTCCGGGCATCTGGTGGGTGGACCTCCAGATTGATGGTGTCAAGCGCGGGCACCTTTCCCAGCAGCCTGCCTCACGGGTACCGCATCCTGGCTCTGTCATTGCTGCTAGCTTTACCTCGCCCATCGACGCGCTCTACCTCGCTGCAATCTTCAACCCGATATTCACGGTTTCATATCTTGGCACACGGAAGGTGCAGCTCATTTCCCTTTTTCAAGCCATAATACATGCCCTTGGTCCCATTCAGCAATTCCCCCCGAAAGCCGAAACAGGGTGCGGCGAAAGCATGACCGATGTGCGGGCACTTCTTGCTGCACACCCCGACCGCATTATAGTTGTGTTCCCGGAATGCAGTACCACAAACGGCAAGGGGGTCTTGCCATTTAGTCCATCTTTGCTCACAACACCATCGACCGTCAAAATATTTCCGGTGAGCCTACGCTATACGCCACCAGATATCACGACACCGGTCCCGGGTACTTGGGCAGCATTCTTGTGGAAGCTTCTCAGCCGGCCGACTCATTGCATCCGCGTCCGTATTGCGGAAGGCGTCTTGAACGGGGCAAGCGGGCCGGCCGAAGCGACAGGCTCGTTCAGAGGTAGTGCTAGCAAAGATCAGTCCAACTTAACCGTGGGTGAACAACAAGTTCTGGACCGCGTGGCAGAGTCATTAGCTCGACTAGGTCGTAATAAGAGAGTAGGTCTAACTCTCGAAGATAAAACAGCTTTTGTGCAGGCCTGGGGAAAGCCAAGGAGGAGCCGATGACGATTTGGGGTTGGGGGGTTCTATACATCTTGTTTACTTAAGTTTCGGAATTGCGTCGGTCAGCTCTTTATCATACGCCAACCAACAACTATCCTAGTTATTCTGTTTTTATGTGGCCAAGCTTCATAATCCACACCTCTTTGGGACACTTTGGGGGATGTTACGAAAAAAAACCATTTATTTTCATATCAGATCTCCAAAGCCAGTTAGAGTTGCAGAGGAAACGCGGGAAGAAAACGAAAATACAAAATACGGCCAATAATCAGTCCCATTTCAAAATTTATCGGTCACACAACCGAGACTGGCATTGCTCACCAAGGCAGCATACTTCCTCAGCGTGCCGTTGGTTGCGCGCAGCGGCGGCGCCTTCCACTCCTTTCGTCTCTTTTCCAGCTCTTCTTCCGATACCTCAAGATCAACGACCCTTTCGGTCGCATCGATCACAATGCGGTCACCATCCTTGACCAGGCCAATCGGACCACCCTCCATAGCCTCTGGCACAATGTGACCAATCAAAAAGCCGTGGCTACCGCCCGAAAAGCGGCCGTCAGTGAGCAATGCAACATCGTTACCAAGACCGGCGCCCATGATGGCAGAGCTTGGCTTGAGCATCTCTGGCATACCCGGACCGCCCTTTGGGCCCTCGTAGCGGATGATAACAACGGTTTTTTCACCAACCTTAATGTCACCGCGCTCAAGTGCAGCAATGAAATCATCCTCAGCGTCATAGCACTTGGCCGTACCTTCGAACCTAAGGCCTTCTTTGCCCGTGATTTTACCGACCGAGCCTCCCGGTGCTAGTGAACCACGAAGAATTTGAAGGTGACCAGTGGGTTTGATAGGGTTGCTCAAAGGGCGGATAATGGGTTGGTCGTCGGGGAAGTCGGGGAATGCGGCAATGTTCTCCTTGATCGTCTTGCCCGTTACCGTGATGCCACTGCCATCGATTATGCCCTCCTTGACGAGGAACTTTAGAAGAGCAGGTGTCCCACCAATGTTGAACAGGTCTTCAAAGACATATTTTCCAGAAGGCTTGAGATCCGCTAGGACGGGCGTACGATCCGAAACAGCCTGGAAATCGTCAATAGTGAGCTTGATGCCCACGGAGTCGGCGATAGCAATCAGGTGCAGGACGGCATTGGTGCTACCACCGAGGATTGTAACGATGACCATGGCGTCCTCAAACGCCTGGCGGGTCATGATGTCGCGGGGCCGAATGTCCTCCTTCAAAAGGTTGCGGATCGCATCGCCAACAGTTTTGCATTCGGCCAGCTTCATTGGGTGCTCTGCAGGGTAGCTGCTACTTCCTGGTAGCGTCATGCCGAGGGTCTCGATGGCGCTAGCCATGGTGTTGGCAGTGTACATGCCGCCACACGCCCCGCCGCCGGGGCATGCGTTGCGAATAATATCGAAGCGCTCTTCCTCAGTAATAGCGCCAGAAATGTACTGACCGTAGGCCTGGAAAGCGCTGACAATATCGAGGGGTTGGCCACCCTTGCCACAACCGGGTTTGATCGTGCCACCGTACACCATAATGCTCGGACGGTTTACACGCCCCATGGCGATAAGTACGCCAGGCATGTTCTTGTCGCATCCGGGAATAGAGACATTTGCGTCGTACCATTGGCCGTTCATGACAGTCTCGATGCTGTCGGCGATAATTTCACGACTCTGTAGAGAATAGCGCATGCCTGTCGTACCCATGCTGATGCCGTCGGACACACCAATGGTGTTGAATCTCAAAGGCACAAGGCCGGACTTCGCAACCGACTTCTTGATGACATCGGACAGATCCATAAGATGCATATTGCAGGGATTCCCCTCGTACCAGACAGATGAAATGCCCACCTGGGCTTTATTCATGTCCTCCTCGGTCATGCCAACGGCGTAAAGCATAGCCTGCGATGCACCCTGAGACTTCGGCTGGGTGATATAAGAAGACACTTTGTTGAGCTTCTCGCTATTGTCGGCTCGGGCAGAAAGCGTCTGCGACAAGCAGCGGCGTTGTCTATCCAAAACAAAGGTTAGACTTCGCGTAAAGACAAGACCGCGGTACACAGCACACCACCCGTGCCCAGAAGCGGAATAGGAGAGCAAGCTGTTAGGAAGGGGGGTGGAATATAGGGACGTACGTCAAGGCCATGGCAGTCCATGATGTGCCGGTCCGCTGGGTAGCAGCCCGGCCTGCTTTGAGAAGCGCAGAAGAAAACATCATACCAAGAGCGAGCAAATGGTACAGATGTTGTGGGATAGAGATGTGGGATATGAGGGGTTGTAGGGAGGCCAGAGGGGAACGTTGGGATTTTTTTCCGGAATTGGCGATAAGATAACAGGGCGCCAGTTGGCTTTGCCAGTAATTGACTATCTCGTGTCCTTTGTTGAGGATGTCGATGCTGACTAGCAAGCTTGGGTTTGGGAAGCAGTTGCCACCATGCGTACGGGACAAAGTCAACCTTTAAGTATCCCGATTTTCAAATCAAAAAGGTATGACTCTGACTTCAAGACCGAAGGCGGGGTGTATTTCGTTAAAGTGTTCCTCGTTTCCTTTTTTCAGCTATGTACTTGTTGGCTTTCGCCAGGCCAATGCGATCCATATTATTTTTATCAAGAGTTTAGAATTTTTAGAACGATGCCATCCCCGGGGAAGGTTGTGCATCTCCGAACGCCTTACTCCGTAATTAAATCTAACATGATTGGCGCTGCACTTGACAACGTTCAACATACTCCGTACGCCGCCGCTAATACTGGGACAAGCGCCACCGGAGTGCGAAATACTCCGTACGAATTGAGAACATCGTACGGCCTTTTAATACTGTCTAGAAGAGTTACGACGTACGCCGTACGGTGTGCTCCGTACAGACCATATATAATAGAGTATGGTATGCGCAGTATACGACATACACAAGTGCAAGTGAAAATTGAGAGATAAGGTTCTCGAGTCCTCAGCAGTGCTCGTACAACGTAAGAATACTCAACGCGACTTCGCGAAAGGGTGTGTTAGGTTTTATCAGATCTTTTCCCGCTCGCATCACCGTCTACCGGCCGCTTAAACAAAATCTCATCAATGATGCCGTGCTCCTTAGACTCCTCTGCTGTCAGGTACCTGTCTCGCTCCATCATATCGTTGACGTCCTGAACGCTGTACTTGTCGTGCCCAAATGACTTGTTCAGGTGGCTCTGCACGATTTCGTTCACCTGCCCGCGCAGCCGCTGTATCTGGTTCGCGTATATCAAGATGTCGGCTGCTTGTCCTCGGGTTCCCCCAAGGGGTTGGTGTACCATTATCGAACTGTGCGGAAGTGCAAAACGCTTGCCGGCTTCGCCCCCGATGAGAAGAATTGCGGCCATGGACGCTGCGGCTCCAACGCACACTGTCGAGACTGGGGATTTGATGTAGGACATTGTGTCATATATAGCGAGGCCGGAGCTGACTTCTCCGCCTGGGGAGTTGATATACATCGTGATCGGTTTGTCAGGGGCGTCGGATTCGAGCCATAGGAGCTGCGCCACTATGGCCGCCGAAACTGTATCGTCAATAGCCCCGTTCAGGCAAATGATTCGTTCCTGTAATAGCTTGGAAAATATGTCGGCTGTTTTCGCAAGTCATACTCAGTCAGTATTAGCTGTCAACCAAACAAGGTAAGAGTTAAGCGTATGACTACCGGAACGCACATGTTCGCCAGCCACCGGCCTGTGTTGTCAGCGCACTACACACGAATTGCATAATATCGTCACGTTGTAACCCGCGAGTAACATACCGTGACCTCTGTGATGTACGGCATTGGTAGGGAGGCAGCTGGAAGTGTAGACGGTGAGAGCCTTGAGAAACGTGCGAGTTGCATCGTCCGTGCCAGCCGGCGTTGCGGGATGGGGAAAGCCCCCCGAAATATGCGCCCTACAATCGTCGAGCTGTTCATTGTTTCGTGGTGGTGAGTTAGATGTGCTTGACGAGCGGGTCAGCAAACGGCCTCCATTTCATCTGGTTGGTGAATAGGGAAAGTGGAGGGCGCTGTATCGCTTTAGTGCATAGCTTGTACACGCTACAGTAACGACGCACTCGCCTGCGAATTTGTGGTCTGCTCACTCGGTTCATTACGCCACGACGACGACGACGAGGCGCAACAGGATTATCGAGACGCATTTATCAATGCTCACCGTAGTCCACATGAGTGCAGCACCATGGCAGCGAGGCTGGGGCCTTATCACAACGCCACTTACGCATCAGCTTTCCCAAAACAACTACCGCATTACACGTACATCGATGCTACGGAGTCGGATAGGCCAGAGCCGCAAGCACACATCTACATCTTTCAATCATGTGAAGTCACAGTCCGATGATCATATAACCGACGGTGTTGGCTGCCTTCCGGTATCACCGCTGGCAGACAGGTCCTTTGTTCTTGCTCGCACGAGGTGGACACAACCAAAGCCGCAAAAAAAGTCGCGACTCAAATCAACCAAGTTTCAGAGACAGCTGGCTTGCAACGCTTTTGGTAAGATGCCATTTTTCGACTTGAGCTAATCACAGTCACACTTGCTGATTTACATCGTGCAGCCCAGGTCCTTGCCAGTCCAAGCAGGTGCTGCCCCTTGACAAAAACACGGGTTCCAAGAGACTGTCTGCAGAGTTTTAAGCTAATGGCTCATCCCGTGTCTGGGGATCCATGGTGGGTGCCGCCCGATCTCTCGCCTACCTTGCCATCACAACCTCCCGCGTTGGGCCTGTCGAAGTCTGCATCCGGCCGAGCCGTTGGTGCCGTACGAGGTCCCACCGTATACACCTTGTCTCGTAAAGACTTTCTACGTGGTTTTTCCCGTGCATCGGGTAAATACCGGAGGGGATTCAGGTCTTTTCTCCGTGTCTCTGACTCTCCAGGTCTTACGAGCACACTCGGCAGGGCCGTGTGGAGGGAGGATATGGAAACCCATATTCTTGAGCTTGTGCGCCGTCGTATATATGAGGAACTTCTACACCTCTCGAGCCTTACGGAGGGGTGCGGGAGGCAGTACTTAGTATCGCTTCGGAGCTTAGACCAGCTCGTGAACTTCCATCAGCTAGGTTGCGTTTTCACTACAGGCAACCATAATGAACAATGCGGGAGCCGTGACCACCGACGGCTTACTCTGGTTAGCGATGAGACATCCGCGACACTAGGTCTACCTGTCTATAATACTTACAATCTTCTTGGTGAAGTATATGCAGAACAACTGCAAGAAAGGTCTACTGTTTTTCGAGGTGCGGCGGCTGTAGTTTTGAGAGGTACGAGAACAATAGCACTTCAGAAGCGTGTTTGGAAATTACAAGCGTATGATAAATAAGATATAATATTAATTAAGCCTTGTATTATAAATTTAGTGTTTCTTATAAATCATTACTAATGTTAAATTCGGTTTTTATATATAAGTTATAAAATATAAATATACAATTTAAACTTATTTTATAATACTAGTTATATTTATACAAAGTTGTAAATTTAGTTTATAGTTTTTAGTTTTAGTATAAAAAATTAAAAACTAAAACTAAAATTAATATAAAAAAATCAAACCCCGAATTTAGTATACTAATTAGCAACCCTATATTCTTAAAAATATTTCATAAAAACCTAAAAAATCAATAAACTGTTTAATACCTCTTTATAAAAAGTATAAAAAAAATGGTTTAAGTTTATTTAACGAAAACGTATTATAAATACTTCCTGTTTATATGTTACGACCCCCCAACGATAAGCCCCCGATAGGCCTGGGAAGCAGGTGACTAAGCCACAGGACCACTTCAGCCATAACTATCGTTAGCGTAGAAAACTCTTTTATATTATACAAGGGCGAGACCCTCACAAACTTAGACTAAATTAATCTACTACATATTTAGATTATTATTATAACTACTCCTTTATACGTGATATCACTTTCGTTATCTCTTCTTACCTAATCTAGTGTTAAACCTAACATTATAATATTAAATCTCTCTATATATATATAATCAGGGTTGTAAAATTAGTATTTAGTTTTTAGTATTAGTACGTACTAATTTTAGTATACTAAAATTAATTAATTTTTTTCCATACTAAAACTAATTCTAGTATACTAATTTTAGTATGGGGTTTTGAAAAATTAAATTTTTTACTAAAATTAATTAGTATTAGTAATAGTAAAAAATAATTTTAATATACTAATTTATAACCCTGGCTATACGCTAGCTGATGACGAATATATGGCTTTTACCGAGCCTTTACCCCCTTCTTTATTAATTCGTTGTTTAAATATATGAAAACCCTCTAAAATTCTTTTTTATTGCCCTGATTACGTCTTAAACGATTCAGACTCCCCTATTTACCTCGTTTCGAACGGTTTAATTCGACGCGAGCTTTTACCTCCCATAGAAGAGGGTATAGATCGGCAAGTAAACGTTATTTGTACTCAGGGTAGGCAATTAGTTGACTAAATTTAGTTTTCGTATAATTAAATTTAGTTGCAACTAAATTTAGTCGACTAAATTTAATTTTTTAAGTGTAGTAACTAAATTTAGTTGCCCCACTTAAATAACCAAATTTAGTCGATTAAGAAAACTAAATTTAGTTTTTTATATAAATGTTAAAAAACCTCAGTATATTTTATACTTTAGATTTTTATAATAACTATATAATTTTCATACCGTTAAACGTAATATATTTTACTACAATAATAAAAAAATTCGTTACTTTTTTAACTTATATTTAGTAGTTAAATTAATAAAAAGTAAAAAGTAATATTTTAAAAGTACGAGTTACGACTTATTTATACTTTTTAAAAAGTTAAAAAACACTT
>WNYF01000079.1:126642-188326 GCA_021396225.1 Sporothrix inflata | reverse complement strand
GCCTCCGCCTCGGCCTTGGCGTTGGCAGCAGCCACAGCATCCGCCAGGGACGCCGCCGCCGCCGACTCCTGCGCCTTGCGCACCAGCTGCTCAAACTCGGCCTGCTGCTCGGGCGGCAGGCGCGGCGGTGCGGGCTGGTCGTCCCAGGCCGACGAAAAGGCGCGGAGGGCTATTGTTGTCGGTGCGGTACGTGCCGGGAAGAATGTGCGGGGGGTCGGCCTGGTGGGGAGGAGGGCGGCGCCGCGGCGCACTGCCGCGAAGCGGGAGACAGGCAGCATGATGTTGTGTTGGAAGAGAGGGCGAGATGGTTGTCGTAAGCGATTGTGGGAAGGCGCTGCGAGATATTAGTGTCTGGGAAAGTGCACAGGTCCCGCACCGCGGTTGGACGAGGCAAGAACGTCCCTAACGTCTCTTAAAGCTCCAACGAAAAAGGTCGGACCACGTGACAAAAACAGTGTCTTTTTCACCAAGTCAAATCCGAAATCCAAAAACTTTGTGACGTCGCAAAACTTCGCAAAACCGATCAAAAAAAACTTGTGAACACTACAATTCTGACCCACTACAAAAGTAGGCCGTCGCATCCTGGGCTCGAACGGAAGGGCCGAGGAGGGGAACACACAGCAGGGGTCCCCGGGGACAGGGATAGCGACGGACCCCTCTCCGACACCGACTCCCTCTCACGCCGGGTCGCGTCTGGACCGGTTCCTGTTCCTTTTTTGGTCATTCGCCGGAATGCGCCAGCCCAAGCAATCCGGACCACGCTCACAAGGTGGCGGGTCTTCGGCTTCCCCTACGGCCATACCAGTTATAGACGGTCGGCCGGTGCCTGTTGTCGAAACCGCTGCAGGGCTTGTATGGCTGTCACAATGTAGGAAGCTGTCACTACATAGCGATCCATAAACGTAGCAATATCATTGACCGACACGTGCTCGAAGGTGCCTTGTCGTGTGCCGTCGGGGGCAATGATCCTGAAGTGGCAGTCTGTCAGCCCCGTGTGGCTTCTGGGGGTGGATGTCCCAATGACGTGCGTTCCGTCAAAGAAATTCTCCTAATAGTCGGGGATTACCGTCAACACCTTCTCGAGCTTGGGTGCCAAAAGCTGCCCATCGAGCATACGAAAGGCGTGGCCGTCGTCAGAACTCAACTCCATCGTAAAAGCCATAACGCCACCGTGTAAGCCGCTGAACTGGCTGACATTAGGGATATTAAGGTCCGCAAGGCATGAGTTGTCGACTCTCCAGACTTTCACATCTCCACACCGCTTGTCGACTGTCACGACCCCCCGGTTCGGCTCGATGACGGAGACATCCGTGGCGCCGGGATACGATATCGTGTAACGTCGTGTTTAGCCCATGCTGTCATAGATGTCGATACGCTCGGCCTGGCGGTGGACGCGTAAAAGGATGCCAGACGTCTTTCCCACCGCTTGCCAGTATGTACTAGCATCGACAGCGAGTACGCCGTCATCGGAATCTGTATCGAGCACTGCGGCTTCGGACCAGTCGGTCACACGTCGGATGGTCAACATATCGTCTTCCCAGTCCATCAATAGAGTGCCATCGGCGAAGATCGACTCCGGAACGAAACAAGGTTGATCCTGGTGTGAAACGCCAGACTCGCGAGGGTTCTCAATGCTCGTCATGCCCGGTTTGGCATTGACGCGGACAACCAAAGTCATCCCCCGTGGCCACAGCCTGAAGTATCCCGGCCGACGTCAGCAGGCGACGACCTCGACACCAATCCACCCGGCCCGCCGCCTCTCGTCGGATCACATCCGTGCGACAGCCGAAGACGGCCCAGGCTGTGGCGGCAGGTGACACAAACGACGCAGCACAACGTTCTCCTCGACACCGAGATCCGGCTCATCGACTTTGGATCCGCCGTTGGTCGTCAGCACCCGGTTCTTCCGCGCCCCCCGAAATCATCCTCGCCAACATCTGGAGCACAGGCTGCATCCTTGTAGAACGTTTCACAGTAGTACCACTCTTCCAGGCGGATAACGACCTTGACCACTTGGTGACCGTAGAGGCTGTCTGTGATCGGCACATTGATTCGGCTATCCTCAAAACGAGGACAGAGTTGAACCGAGGAGCACGAGTACGCGAGCACACCGGTGTAACGCTCTTAGAACGGAGCGGCGCAGACGCCAAGAGCCGCCATCCCCAGGCCTCTAAGACGGCCGGTCGTAACTGTCCACTTACTCGCCTCGACAGATAGGTTAGGCTAAGAAGAATAGTGCTTCCTGGGGGCTAAGAAAACAAACGTCTACAACTAGCGGACAACAAGAATAAACAACCGCGTAAAAAGGTTTTTTCAGTCAGCCATATACTTTAAAAAGGCTATTAAACAACCATTCAGAATCCGTCAAACAAGTATTCAATATCCTAAATAAATCGAGATACTACCAAAACAAGATGGTCCTGTCCCATACGACCATTGCACTGCCCTTCTACACCTTCTATACCATGTGCACATTTAACAGTTACCTAAACGTTACAAGCCTCTTCCCGTTTATTTCCAACCGTGTCCCGGCCACGTTCAACTAAAAGGGTGCCGACGTCTCTTTGCAGTTGGTGGTTGAATGATCGATACCGCCAACGACGACGATAGGCGCCGTCGCTTCGTCTACTTCTTTATGGCGCTTCCCGTAGTCGACGTAACAGGCGGTGTAAGCAGAAGCAATGGTTCGACGTTGGGAGCTGCCACATGCTTTCTTTTTTCGTCCGTTTTTTTTTCTTTTTCTTGCCCTTCGTCTCCCTATTCTTGTGACTCAACAATGTCTTGGAGGACCCGAGAAGACCGGGACTCCCTCTTGTTTACTACCTCGTTTGCAGCCTGGATAAAGCCACCTCGGTGCTGTTTTGCCAAGTCCCTGGCATTTCTGAATGCAGCGGCACCACGACGGAAACTGTCCACGTTACCAGTCATTGCCCACGCGTTAACTTGGGTTATATGGTACTCAAGTCGCCCTCCTTCACTCGTCAGCGCCGTGGCGTGGTGGGTGTATAACATGAGCGTACTGTTGTGGTAAGTCGAGCTGAAAGTATAGGCCTGGCCGTCGTACTGTAGTTTCTCTTCTCCGTAGGTCTGTAGGCAATGTATACCACGCGACCCGACCTCCCCATGATAGCGAATCTGCCGCATAGTTACAGAGCCGAGACCATCGGGACCCTTGACCTCCATAAAGAAGTTGGTTGCCAATAGTCTGTTCTGCATCGTCGACGGCATAATGTAGTGGCCGAGTACGTTACGAATGGGACGGGACAACTCTCCTGGTCAAGCGCCGTAGCAGATGTTAGGCTTAGGCGGCGCAATGGTGCCTTCTGTGAGCGGCTCGAGGTTGCCAAAGACAGTGTTGCGTTCCAATGTCAGTTGGCCTGGACTAGGGGTGTCTTTCCCTAGAATGACCGGTATAACATCGGCCATACCGCGTCCTCGTTTTTAGCACGGTCATTGTTTTTTTTTTTTTTGAAATGTATCGAATGCGTCCTCGGAAAACTAGGATAGCGAGAGCGACGGTCGCCGTTGGGTTAAAAAGTCTTGGATAGCGGTTAAGTTTGCCGGCTTCTGTGAGTGGTAGATGACGCGTGCGCCGTGGTCTGTCAGGCGTTGGTCAAAGTCGCGGTTGTACGGCGTAGGCTTCTTCGTTTTGGTCGTGGTCGTTGTGGTTGCGTTTGAGGCGGACGGCTCTTGATTCTTGGCTGCGCTTGAGGTGGGTGGTTCAAGATCATCTGGTATACTTGCTGTTATAAAAGACGAAAAACTTCATTTTCTCCCTTGCCAATATCCCATGCCGTTTTGGCGGGCCGAACACAAGCGCTGCACAGTCTGGCACAGGCGCTAAGCACGCAGGCACAGACGAGCACAGACAACTCAAACTGTGCTCCCTGTGCTTGGCCGTATTGCCGGCGCTGCCGCAGCAGCAACGTGACAACGAGAGCCCAAAACACGTCTACTTTGAGGAGCCTGGGGAGGGGAGGGAGACGCACATGGGTCTCAACAAGTGACCTTATTCTTTCTTATATATGCTCTCTTGACCTATAAATAAGAAGCTGTTCTCGCCCCGAGGGCTCGTTAGAATTTTCTATGTAGATGTTTATTTTTTTCAGTTTATGTTCTATACCATAGCTGCGAATTTATTAAGGCACTGCTTAAGCCTTGAATGAAAAGCCTTTCTGCCGCGTCATACTTCTAACACGGCAACTCGCGGAAGGAGACCGATTAACCCCAGACGTGATCGCCCTAGCATTAGAGAGCTTTTCTCCCTTCTGCGTACGGAACCAGACGGCGCTCTCTATAGATTTTAACAAAACTAATTCTTACAAGTGCCTACCGTTTATTATTTAGGTTTTATTTAGTTAAGTATTACTTGAAATCTTTATATATAATTAGTTAATAGTTAAAATTGAAGAATTACAACCCTTCCTGCTGTCAAAGCAAGCCCCACACTTTGCCTATATATCGTAAACTCCCTTGGTCGATATGCAGAAGGTAGCCAGAGTAACTCTTGGCCATCCATCAAAATCCAAGGGTCAATCCAATGTAACCCGGAAAACTGACGTGACTCTTTATCTCCTTGTGTCCTATCAAGAGAGGAGACGACTGACATAACCGAGCCGCTATAGCCTTCGAGCGTCTGTGTACACTCTCCCGACGCCACGTCCCAGACTTTGACGATCTTGTCGTCCGAGCCAGACACTAGCTGCTTCCCGTCTCGCGAGAAGACGACTAACGTAACCGAACCGTTATAGCCTTCGAGCGTCTGCGTACACTCTCCCGACGCCACGTCCCAGACCTTGACGTTCTCGTCGCCCGAGCCAGACGCTAGCTGCTTCCCGTCTCGCGAGAAGACGACTGACATAACTACATAGTTATGGCCTTCGAGCGTCTGCATACACTCTCCCGACGCCACGTCCCAGACCTTAACGGTCTTGTCCCACGAGCTAGACGCTAGCTGCTTCCCGTTTCGCGAGAAGACGACTGACGTAACTAAACTATTATGGCCTTCTAGCGTTTGCGTACACTCTCCCGACGCCACGTCCCAGACCTTAACGGTCTTGTCGTGCGAGCCAGACGCCAGCTGCTTCCCGTCTGGCGAGAAGACGACTGACGTAACCTCGTTATAGCCTTCGAGCGTCTGCATACACTCTCCCGACGCCACGTCCCAGACCTTAACGGTCTTGTCCCACGAGCTAGACGCTAGCTGCTTCCCGTCTCGCGAGAAGACGACTGACGTAACCACATTGTTATGGCCTTCTAGCGTTTGTGTACACTCTCCCGACGCCACGTCCCAGACCTTGACGGTCTTGTCGTACGAGCCAGACGCCAGCTGCTTCCCGTCTGGCGAGAAGACGACTGACGTAACCTCGTTATAGCCTTCGAGCGTCTGCATACACTCTCCCGACGCCACGTCCCAGACCTTGACGGTCTTGTCCCACGAGCCAGACGCCAGCTGCTTCCCGTCTCGCGAGAAGACGACTGACGTAACTATATCGTTATGGCCTTCCAGTGTCTGCGTACACTCTCCCGACGCCGCGTCCCAGACCTTGACGGTCTTGTCGTCCGAGCCGGACGCCAGCTGCTTCCCGTCTCGCGAGAAGACGACTGACGTAACTATACTGTTTTGGCCTTCGAGCGTCTGCATACACTCTCCCGACGCCACGTCCCAGACCTTGACGGTCTTGTCCCACGAGCCAGACGCTAGCTGCTTCCCGTCTCGCGAGAAGACGACTGACGTAACCCGATGGTTATGGCCTTCCAGCGTCTGCGTACACTCTCCCGACGCCACGTCCCAGACCTTGACGGTCTTGTCGTACGAGCCAGACGCCAGCTGCTTCCCGTCTCGCGAGAAGACGACTGACGTAACTATATCGTTATGGCCTTCCAGTGTCTGCGTACACTCTCCCGACGCCGCGTCCCAGACCTTGACGGTCTTGTCGTACGAGCCAGACGCTAGCTGCTTCCCGTCTCGCGAGAAGATGACTGACGTAACAACACTATTATGGCCTTCGAGCGTCTGCGTACACTCTCCCGACGCCACGTCCCAGACCTTGACGGTCTTGTCCCACGAGCCAGACGCTAGCTGCTTCCCGTCTCGTGAGAAGACGACTGACGCAACTATATCGTTATGGCCTTCCAGCGTCTGCGTACACTCTCCCAACGCCGCGTCCCAGACCTTGACGGTCTTGTCGTCCGAGCCAGACGCCAGCTGCTTCCCGTCTCGCGAGAAGACGACTGACGCAACCCGATGGTTATGGCCTTCCAGCGTCTGCGTACACTCTCCCGACGCCACGTCCCAGACCTTGATGGTCTTGTCGTACGAGCCGGACGCTAGCTGCTTCCCGTCTCGCGAGAAGACGACTGACGTAACCATATCGTTATGGCCTTCGAGCGTTTGTATGCACGAGTCCCACTGTGCTTGCACAATCGGCTTTGTTTTGATCCAGCCCAGCTCACTTTTCTCAAAGCGCTTTCGCACTTTGCTATTTGTTGGGCTGAATAAGAGCGCGGATGTGTAAGCTTGAAGAGGTGCATTCTCAATACAGAATCTGTTCGACAAGATAAACCGTAATGTATCACGGACGAAGTCGCCGAGCTCCGATGCTTCTTCGTATGCCTATGAAAGTAAAAGTTAGAAGTGGACGGTTGGCTGTTTTCTCTTAGACTCTGATAGCATATACGCACTGGGATAAGATGCAGAAGCTTTCGAATAGATACGATCCCGTCTGAGAGTCGATTTAGAAGGGAGAGGGCCTCGATCCAATGAAGGAAGTGCTCCTGCAAAAAGGAATAAATACGCTTTGTGTTTGGTAGACTTCCTTCGTGCGTAGAGAGCTGGTCGCTCGCATCGCCGAGATGGTCCACCCAGTAGACACACGCGTAGCGCATTGGAGAGAGAGGGTTTGGCTGGGGTATTGCTGCATCCCTTGGATAAGGGCCGGGGGATTGAAGATGGTACATGTTCTTGTGTAGTCCATCCATTGTATTAAGGCAGTTCTCGCTCATGGCAGCGTGTCCTTGAGCAAGACTATATGAACTAAGCCTTGACGAATAGTTGTCTTTTAAATAGTCGTTCGCGGACTGGTGGATCAAATTCACTGTGTCGTTGGCAACAGTGAGAAACGAGCCGCATTGGTCAACGATCCTTGTCACTTGTTCCTGTGGAAAAGAAACGAGAGTAGCGAGCTCGCTCAGGGACAGGGGCCGGTACGCGAGGTAGACTGCCTTCAAGGTGGCTTTGCAGTATTCCGGGTCATCCTCCCTGCCTTCCTCGATCGTGTCCATGACGTGGCCGTATAGAGCAGACAGCCCAGGCGGGAACCGTTGGACGGTCCTGAGGGCGTACGATCCATTCAGCATATTCCCCCTTTTGTCTAGCTTCGTAAGTTCGTGAAAGATAAACCACACCCAGAGGAACGTGTTCTGGGCACGGCGGGTGATTTCGGAAGAAATATCGTCGATGATCGCTTTAGTATAACCGTCGTCAACTGTAAGACGAGAGAGTTGATGGCGAATGTAAGCAGCGACGGGGTCTTTCAACTTTTGGGAGTCTAGCTCGACCAGGGACTTGGTGGCCTCTTCCGTCCTGAGTGGCACGGTTGGGCGGCTGGATACCAGCCACTTCACCTTGTCAGAGAGGGCGAGTGAGGTGGAGATGAGCCTGATTAAATCCGGCAAGCCCTGGTCGCACTCGTCCAAAGCATCGACAATGAAGTAGACGGGCTTAAGGTCTGGGTCGGCCAGCATGCTTTTAAAGACTTTCGACAGGCTGATGAATGCGCGGTCGTCGACGAACGACGGCGGGGCGTTCTCGTATTTTTCCCGCAGGTGAGAGAGGAGATGCGGCTGCTGGAGAAGTAGTATCCAGAGCAGTGACCGCAGGGCGGCCGTGTTGCTGTTTAGGGTCTTGTCCGTGGCCTGAAAAAAAAAGTGCGAGATGCTGGGGTTTAGGGTGGCGGATCGTGCCGACAGTTCACGAATGATGCCTAACAGCAGCATGGTCTTTCCAGTCCCGGCATCGCCCTTAATCCATAGGAGGCGACAGGACGACGGCGGCGGCGGGACCGGGACAGATGCGTCGTCGTAGCTGCCGGCGTTTGTGTCGTCCGTAAAGGCCTTGAACTCGCGCATATCGAGGATCCACTTAAATGAATCGTGAAGTAACGCGTCTTTTCTCTCCTCAATCTTGTCCATGTCGTCTTGGGGGTCCACCACGAAGAGCTGTTTAAGAAAGTCTCTATCCGTCTCCGTCCTCTGCATGCGCGTCTGCTCGGCCACATAGTCTCGAATGGTCTTGTCGACGTTACCGAGCAGCTTCATCGTCCCTTCGGCGCGGTCACTGCACTCCTGCAGAGCCATTTTGGCGTGCAGCTTGTTGTACTGGTCCGAATCGGTTTGCAAAATGGACTCGGCATCCTTGATGCTCTTCAAGCTTGCGGTCCAGTCTTCGAGGCCGGCCAGGTTTTTGAGAAAGACGAGGCCTTGGTGGCTGTAGTACGAGCACACACTTTGTATCAGGAAGAGAAGGAGCTCTCCATAAAGGCTGACGACCCTTTCTCTTAGAATGCCCAGGACGTCTTTGGTGGGCGTTTTCCTAGACTCGATGCTCCCTGTGTCGAGAAGACGATCGGTGAGAGCACAGTACCACTCCATCCGAGAAACAACGTACTTGACGCCTTCGAGATTAGTGTTGTTGGCATTAGCGGGCTTGCAAAGAATCTAGTACACTGTTAGCCGACTGAGCCAACCAGGCTAGTATGTAATGCTCGTTTCTCGTTGGTGTCTGGGCTTACCTGGAGTGCAGCGCACACGCTGGCCCAGGGAAGGGCGGCGGGGGCGGCCTGGGGGACATTTTGGATAACGAAGTCGCCCAGTGGCTTGGCTTTTAGGACGGCCTCGACATACTGGCTTACGGACTTTGTAATCTTGGAGGCCTTCTTGATCTTTTCCTGGCCTGCCTTCACTAGCTGGACCATTTGCGCCTGGCGCATGGCCGCGCTCGGCTCGGCTTCGGTGTCGCCAGCAGGGCCGCCGAGGGTGTCCTTCAGAATTTTCATGTATTGATCAATGAGTTTTTTAGCGTCCGGGTTTTCTTCGATACGACCAAAGGCGTCATCCCATAATTCTTGGGACTTGGAAAGCGGGGGGCTCCGCGCCGGTGGGTTCTGCGCCGGTAGGCTCTGCGTTGTGCCTTGGGCAGTCGAGCTTTGTCCGGCCCCCTGTTGTTCGACTGGTGGAGGTTGGGCCTGTGCCGCGCCGTTGGGAGGACAGCAGTGCTCTTCGGGAGACGCTGTGGCAGGCGAGTTGGCCCCCTCTGGTTCCGTTTGGACGGCCTCCCCGGGCGAGATTGCATGGGGCAGCACGCCTGCCGTGCCACGCGACGGGTCTTCGGCGATGGGTCGGTCTTCTCGTCGGTCTTCTCGTCTTTCAGACTGTGTAGATGCTAGAAGATATGAGACACTTATCGTGCAAGTCTGTTGTCTGGTCGTAACATACCTGGCGTCTGATTTCGGGGTGGTCCTGGCAAGAACAACTTCTCCTGGGCTTTTTTAAGCCACCCTTTTCTTTGTTTTGAATCGTCTTTTGGAGACATGGTTGGATAGGAAAGGTATGACGAACTATTGCAACGGTAGGCGACTTATGGTAGACGGTAGAAAGCAAAAAGGTAGAATAGGAGAGCTCCTTGTAGGGCTAAGAGCTGTCGTAGAAGCACACTCTGAGTGTGTCGGAGAAGAAAGCTCTTGGGGGTGTCGTTGATTAGGGGTCAAAGGGCAGTTCATGTCGATGATGTGCTCTCGTAGTAGCGCGTGCGAAGATGATGTCGAACTTGTAGAAAGATCCTCGCACAATGAGGGTAGGAAGGCGGGAAGCGGCCATGAGCAGACGAAAGTCGCCCGGGCAGGATGTCTTACCGCCCGCAAGGCGAATCTGGCGGACACTTTACATGATTGGCCGCCCCGTTTTCTACTCCGCGCGTTGGCTGCAAGATGCGATGCTATGATTCGCCAACAGATAGAAACAAGCCTCCTCGTATTTGTACTGTAGGGGGCGTTCATGGCCACGGTGCTGCTGCCGCTCGGATTTGTGACGAGACTGGTTGGCCAGGCCAGAGTTACTTCAACGCTCTCATGACAGCACTAGCCACTGGGGTCGTCGGCTCGACCCGAGGTGTTAGACGCCAAGTGTTAGAGGCCTTGCAGTTGACAGGCGAGTGGCTAATAGGTCTGGCCAGGTGGAGTATTTAGGGGAGCGGACGAGTAGCGGCGCTAATGCAGAGTAATTGTGGGAGATGTGTGCGGGATCTCACTCACTAAGCAGGCGAGGCAGGTTAGAACAGAGACGGCATAGGTGCAACTCGAAAAGGGAATTCTTAATGAGGGTTTTCGGGTTGAATATTGGGTTGGTATCGGCATCGGGGGTGGACACTGCCTTTTGTCAACACTTGGGTGAAAATAAAACGGAGGAGTGTAAAGGGAAATAAAAGATCGTCTTGCATTGCGAACATCCGTTAGATCAGGACCGCCGTGTCGCGCCGACCGGACAAGGTCTCTCTTGTTGGGCATCATGCGCATCAGCAGAAAAGCGTCTTTGCGGCCGATGATGCCTTTGTTGATTCTGATGTTGAACAAGCCGGCTACGGCGGTTGAACTCCGCAGCGGCCTCGTGCGTCAAATGGAGCGTAGAGACCCAGTCGAAAAATCCAGGAGGATAGACCCAGTTCACCGACACCTCGTGCTCTTCCGCTTGGCTTCGTCTGGTCTCTGTCGCCTGTGACGTCTGTATAGACTCGGCTTTGTCGATCTTCTTTACGGAAGGCGAGTCGTCTTTAACACGTCGCCTATAAGAGACGAAAACCTTCATTTTCTCCCCTGCCAATCCCAGGCCGTCTTTGGGTGCCAGGCACCGGCGCTACACACTCATTTCCCTTTTTTTACGGTAGCTTCGTCCATGTCCAAAATGCACGGTCGTGATATATTTTCAAGACAAACTATCGAGTCACTGTCGCCCCGGTATGAAAAGACAAAAAAAAGGTACCGTATCTTCTTTACTATAAATGTTTTCCAACACGGTGAAAAATTTGGGAATAATAAGGGACACCAACAAGACATATTCAAATATCCAAGGATCGCCACAGCTTTATAACGACGGTCATTCAAATCGTGTTATCCCACATAAAGCAAATGGCATTTCGTTCATTAAATCTATAGGTGAACAAGTAGAGAACAGGAACATTATATAGGATGGCATGTGAATCAGGCGACCAGGATGTTTCTTGCACAGCCCGCAGCCACAAGATCACCCATCCATCAAATTCAACAGTGCTAAGACAAATTAAACATGGGATGAATGCCAAAAGATTCTTCATGCAACACTCATTTGGTGTTATTGTCACCCTCAGGTGTCCGTTTCTTCACAGAGTTGGACACTGGTTTGCCAGTCCCTCGCAGGCCCTCCGTATTCTTTGTCGTCTGACTCGGAGGCGACGTGCTGTGAGGATGGGCCGAAGGCGCATATAATGAGGTTGTGACACCCACTCCCGGAGCACCGGGACGGCTCTCGTTACGAAAATGTGCAGAGATTTTCACAAGCGCTTCATCAGACATGGAGCCGACGAACTGCGTTGATGATTGGCCGGCCAACACCTTTTTGACATCAAAGACATCCGCAAGTGTTGTTACCACGACTTGGCCGCTGTCTCTTTCGGAAACGATCTCCCCAAAAGTATGGACTTTTCGAAAGGAGACTTGTTCTGAAGCTCGTTTGCACAGTTCTAGACACTTTTTCTGTGCGTCAATGTCTTCCTGCAAGCGCACCCTCTCCAAGGTCTGCTCAGGCCGTTCCTGACGTAGTGTGTTGAGGCGTTCTTGAAGGCGGCCAATAGTTTCCGCTATCTTGTCTCGGCTTTCACTCAGTGCTCGAAATGTCATCTGCCGTGCCTCGATGTCACCTTCCGCAATGTCGTCGATGTTGTAAGGCATGCCTTGCATTGGACTTTCTTGATTTTGCAAGGATTCAAGATGTGACTTGGCATCTTCGCAAATGCGAAGACACTGTTTGATCACGTCTTTTTCGTCCTTCAGGTTTGTCTCTGAAGCATCCGAACTGTTCGTACGTTTTGGTGGATTGTGTGTTATTTCGTCCTCGATACGCTGAAGGCGGACTTGAAGATCGTAAACGGTATTCTTGATCATCTCGTGATAGTCATCGAGAACTTGACGCGTGATTTGAGAAGTGTTCCTAAAGGATGTTTAGCAATGTTTCGTCCGGCTCCAAATAAATCAAGAACGACTGACTGACATAGTAATGGTTCCAAGAGCAATACTAATCGTCGCTTTGTAGCCTGCCAAACTGTCGATAAATGCACCGATATTGCCTCTCATAAACTCCATCTTCGTCCAGTCTCGAAAGCCCGTCTTTGGCTTTGCGCTGAATTTTCGCATGGCTGCTTCGAATTCGCTGCACATGTTGCCGCATCGGGCGACAGGACCTTTGAGGAGCATCCACATAGAAGCATCCAAAACATTGACAGCGGCTTCCAGACTCTTCAAAATATTATTGAGGTCCTCTAGCTCGTCTTGAAGCCGGCCCAACGTCTTGTCACGTTCTTTCCATCGCTTCACGGTCTCACAAAGAACCATTGTTGTTTGGGCGGCGGCCGTAATTACCGCCAACGCCGAGGCGGCGATGCTCAACGGATCCATTCCCGAATGCGAAGAGGAAACGGTTAAGCGAAAATGAAATGTGAGAACAAAAATAAAGCGTGCCCAGAACAAGTATTCACCTTCAAGGGCTTTGTGTTTAATTCTGGAATGAATGTCATGGACACCCAACGATGTGCGGGGTCAATTTGCTAGCCCCGCCATTTTACAATGCCTTTGTAAAATAAACGATTATTCCACCGATTGAATGTGCAATTGCTGCTGTTGAAATATTTACCAGTGAGAACATACCAAGTGAAAGGTCACTGTGCAATCAGGCCATAGATACTGTGCATATACACTGTCAAAACTATGGGGTGAAGTAATAATCTCACTTCCTTGCGTTCATAATTTTTCCTTCCTAGAATTTAAGCAGATATGCCTCTAAGTAACGCATGCCTAGGATCTTAACAAAGCGACAAACCGAGTACTCGCGCCACAATCCTCTTATTCCAGTCTTTGTTGTTTTTTATAACTACCAAAATAAGTGCTGGACAGTGTACACACGGGGCACGGGAGCACAGGGGGCACGGGAGCACAGGGGGCACGGGAGCACAGGGGGAAGGATAAAACAACTCTACAGGCAATAAACACGTGGTGCGTAACTTGCAAGGCATCTATAGCATGTACGAATTTTATTTCATTTTATTTATTACTCGACTTGAACGCCTCAGACCAATGGTGTATGGGCCCCCGCATCACCATTGCATGGCCGCCCACGATAATGTACATATTGCCGCGCCGGCCAAAGGACTTCCAAGTCCTGGAGCGAGTCTGTCCATTCCGTGCCGGCAGGTAGAGAGGATGAATAAAATATGAAAAAGAAATCAGATTCGATTCACTGTCGTATGTGTAGATGAACTCTACTCCGTACATTGCCAACTAGCAAAACATCGCCCTGTCCTGGCCACCATCTGTAGCCATCACGTGACCATAGTAACAAGAAGAGAACGCCTCCAGAGAATGACCGCTCTCCACGTCTGTATGATAAGCAGACTAAAGCAGAGCCCGGGACTGTCGCCCGGTGCTCCCACAAGATACAATATGAATCGTGGGAATTGAAGAATATTCTTCACCAACATATGTCCGTTGTGGTTGATCGTCGTCAACAGGCGAACAGACGTTAAACATCAGAGGCGGCGATTGACAGACGACGAAAAAAAGCGGAAGGCTTACTTAAGTTTTGAAGAACTGCCCCATGGCCCGCTATTATCGACTAGTTTTCGTCCTGTGTTTTGCCGTATTACTGTTGCGGGTTCGCTCCACAGCGGGAAGCTTCTTCGTCAAAGTGCTTGCTTATGTGGGGCCGTAAACGTTTCTTGCGATCACACACACGACGACCATTTCAGTTGCACTTTCCACATCTGTCGAATGCAAACAGATATTTAAAAAAAGGAAGGTACCGGTTTAGCTCCTCCCTATTCTCGTTTTGATGTCTAAGTTTACCTGTCCCGAAACGGGGAAGATCCAACCTCGCAACGGTGAAAGCATGTCACAACCATAGCGAGTGCTTCCCAGCATTCTCGATTCTTGACGGCTTGCCATGTTGCGGCTCAAATCCAGGATGGTAGCCTAGTCAAGGAAGCTTTGACCACTTATTGCCAGCTGTGTGAACAGAAAGCAGACGCCAGGGTACTGGAGGGACACCTTGGCCGCCTGTCGATAAGGAATGGACGACCCGGCACTTGCTCTGAGATGCCCCGCTCTTGCCGAGTGAGTCTCGGATGGAAACCAGCCAGTCGTAACTGCCTCGACGGTCGTATGATGATGGAACAAAGACTATATGGGGGAGGGGGGAGAACAAACTGCTCCCAAGAGATAATGCAGGAAGGAGCAGGCTGCAGGCTCCAGCGCAATAACCCCCCACCTATTGGCTGTTTTTGTAACCAACGATTACTTCTGCCAAACTCTATTCTGTCTCTGTCAAATCACCGCATATCCCACACATAAATGTCGCCTTTTTACTACACACGCTCTTTGTAGTGCATACGGACAGCAAGCCAGGATGAACTCGTCGAGCCGCCTTTCGCTAGACGAAACCACCCAGTCCTACCCATCCATTGCGTTATGTGCATTCCTTTGCGGATTTGACAATCGTTTTGACCTGTCTGCGACTTTCTCCACCATCCATCTCGAGGAAAATCCAAAAAGAGGAGGTCGGGCCACTGACGTGTGCAGATTTCTCAGCCTTCTCTCGAATCATACCCCACCCACACATGACCACGTCGACTCTGCTACAGCAAACGCCCGCGGCATAAGCGGCTTTTCTGCAGGCTGCTCATCCGCAAAGGCAGGCAGCAGAGGGTAGAAATGAGGTCGCTGCAGCCAGCCAAAGTTTGTTTGAGTCGACAATTTTGTTGTGGCGGAAGCATTTCTGCATGTTCATGGACTGCGCTGCTGTTCTGGTTGTCGCCGAGTGGTATCTCTGCCACCTCTTTGGACATTGGCAGGGAACCCGAGCGAACTCCACCTTCGCGGCACGTACGGTCTTATCATATTGTGGTAGGTTTCACTGAGTGACGATATACCAAGTGGAAGGCACGAGCTGAAGTCACATGTTCCGGTTGCTCCCTGTCAAAGGCCGCCATTCGTCTTTCCAAATGCTGCCACCAATGACGGCCGATGCCAACACCACCACTACCAGGCGAGAAACATTGAGCCGCACCCTTTGCAGCATTCTCCTCTTCCATCTCATTCCGTGTCGTCTATCGTCTCCCCCTCTTTCCCGTGCCCTATTTTCCCTCGATCTGTTCCCTCTTTTGCTAAGTCCAAAGTTTCCTCCTTGCCTTTTTTTTCTTCGTGCTCTACTGTTGCGAGACTGGTTTCTGTGGTGTCTTTATGTAGCGTTTATTTTGTTTTATCATAGCGAATTTACGTCCTGTGGAGTGTCTCTTTCACATCGTT
This sequence comes from Sporothrix inflata, assembly GCA_021396225.1. NCBI lineage: Eukaryota > Fungi > Ascomycota > Sordariomycetes > Ophiostomatales > Ophiostomataceae > Sporothrix > Sporothrix inflata. The sequence goes on along the minus strand of WNYF01000079.1, from coordinate 172,724 downwards.
GTCTTCCTGTCGTGTCTACTTCTCTCCCAACTGCTTTCAGTATGTTATCGTGCTTTCCAGTGGCAGCATCAACTCCACCTTCTCTCTTCATCTTTTCTTCTTATATCCTTGTGTGTTTTTTTACCCTTTCGGTGTATCTCTCTATCGAGCTGTGCAGAGATTAAAGCTGCAGGTTTCAGCCAAAAGAGGGTCGATTTGCTTTAATTTGGTGGGCAAATTACTTGGTTCTGCATCTGTTTCCCACACGTTGGTTCTAATCTTTCTTCGATTTGGATCACGTCTTAAAGACCTCCGATACACGGCTTCGGTTGTATTCACCTTACATCACTTCACAGATTACCTTTCCATCAGGTAGTCGTCTAACCATGAGAGCTGCAACTCGCCGCGTTGCCTGATACAGCAGACTAGCACACTTTGATCTGTCCTTCTCGTTCTTGCACACTGTGCACCAACCGACCCCGACAACAGATTTGGTCCATTCAAGTCCCCAACACACTGGCTCGGCATGGATTTCCCCCAATTCACGGGCACCGGGCCGTCTTTCTATCTCGTCCCGGACAATCACAATGCACAAAAGGTCATCAACGATCCAAACAACGCTCCGTATGTTGAGCTAAAAGATGGTGAGCCCTCGTTGCATCTGGACTTCACCGGCTTGGTCAACGACAGGATCACGCTCGGTCGAACAAATTGCACCATCACTCTCCCAGACCACTACGGCGCGGGTATTCAACGACTCCACTGCTACTTCCGGTGCAACTCTTCGACAGGCGCCGTGATCCTCAACGACCACTCATCAAACCGATCCACACTTGTCTACGATCAGGATGAGGACTTCAGCGTGCCCATGTCGCAGGCAATGAACTCAGTTGTCGTTACGCGGCGTTTCAACCGGAACATCGCCATCGGGAACAGAAAATACTACAAGTTCAAGCTGGTTTGGGACGGTGACGAGCCCGTGAGAAACTTCTTGACACAGCACCCCAACCAGTTCGGTCCTGAGACATTCGATCCTACCAAGGCACGCTACATTCAAGGCCAGGTTCTGGGGATGGGCGGCTTCGGGCTCGTCCGGAAGGCGGTAAACATCCACAACGGGCAAGCCATGGCTGTGAAACGCTTCTACAATCTAGAGGGAAAGGGGCATGTCATGGCTATTCGGGAGGTCAACAACATGCTCAAGTTGTCCTCCAACAACGCAAAAAAACACGTAAGTGGTTACGTCTCCTCGGCTCTCCCTCCTCACCAGATATTTTGATTTGTTGCGTTTAGTTCCTATCGATTTCGGCTAACGAGACCTCTTTTCTACAGGAACACATCCTTCCCATTATCGATGTCGAGTACGACAAGGAGAATTACCGATGGATCGAGATATTTATGCCGCTTCGAGAGGGGTCCGTCTTCACACTCATTGAAGAAGCCGACCGAGCAATGTCCGACGGCCAGATTGCAGAGCAGGTCCTCTACCAGATGGCAAAGGCACTCAAGTTTATGGCCAAATACAAAATGGTCCACCGCGACATTAAGCATGCCAACATTCTCTACGAGACTCGCATGCAGGCTGACGGTGTGTCCGCCTACTATCACTTCCAGCTGGCCGATTTCAATCTATCCAACGAGTCTGCCCAGGCGCGGACATTTGCTGGTACGCCCGTCTTCATGGCGCCAGAGGTTTACGACCGCCTCCTGCAATCGTGCACTGCAGACATATGGTCTCTCTTTGTCACGATCGTGTGGATCTACAATGTCGACGGATTTCGAGCGTACTCGACAGATGACAATATCGAGCTGCGCAACAAGATCACGGGGATCGCCCAGCAAGACCTGTTTGTTCACATCAGCGACATGGCGATTCAAGACCCGCGGCGCCGGGTGTCCGCAAGGGAACTCGTTGCTCGCCTTGAGGGAACCTCGTCTTCGAAGCCAAAAGGCACGAAATCCAAGTCTGCGATGACCGACATGACGATCGGCCCCGGCGTCAACGACGATGACGACGATGAATACGGTTATGTTCCCTACATCACGGCCGAAGTTGCGCAAGGCTTCTCAAACACATTCGCCTCTTCCAGCCAACAAGCGATGATGACGACCAGTTCCATGAATGGGCTTTCTGCCCTGGCCGAATTTTCCCTCGACGCCGGCCCAGTGGGAACAGATGTACGTGCATACCTCAAGAAAAGCCGCATAGTTGCCGCACACGGAACAAGAATTTTGAGTCTCTCGATAATTTCAAACAGTCCTTTGCTAATACTCTTGTTACATCTCTCTAGCTCTACCAAAACGGCCGTATCGACGAACATTACGAGTACGCGGACCAGTTCCCTCGCAACGAAGAGATCGTCCTCGATGCCGGCGTGCAGTTTGACGAGTCGAAAGAAGAAAAGGAAGAAGAGGAAGACAAATCGGATGACGAGGATTGTCACAAAAAAGGCAAAGGGACGGAGAATACTACGACAGCATACGTCTTCTTGGCCGACTGAATCGAGCGACCCTACCTCCCGTGCAACCTTGGCTGCTCACGTTTTTTTTACCAACACGTTTTCTTTATTTACTACTTTACTTCCGATTTTATGTTCCCTTTTTCGACCCCTTTCTTCATATTTTTGCTTTCTTATGTGCTCCCAGATTCAACACGTTTGGCTATCTCCACAGTCTTCAGGAACACGCTCCTGTTCAGGCTCTGTTTTGTTTTTTTCTTTTCTTGTAACGACCCGTCACGATGATTCTCTTACCCAAATGGTACTCACAAATACGTTTCTATTTTATCTCTCTTTTTGTTTGTTTACGTTCCGCATTTCTCCAAAACGATACTGCCCGTCCAATTCTTGTCCCAGCTTAGGCTGTCCACCAGTTTCTCTTATTCGTTACTTTTTTTGTCCTTTTTTTTCCTTTCTTTCGCACCGCAGATTTACTCATTAGGTAGCAAATTAGCCCCATAGCAATTGACGTTCAATTCTGATTTTAAAAAAAAGCTTGATTCAAATTCGTCGCATGTAGAAGCAATCCACGGTCGTCTGAACTATGTCGTACTCGACACTTTGTCTACTACTTCGTATTCGACACTCGTAGGCATGTCACCCAGACGGCAGCTTCCGCACGGGCTAGTTCGTTCTACCGATCAGTGTCGCGCGGCAGCGCGGCATAAATAAAATCAGTGAAAAAAAATAAAGCGACGTCGTGCCAACAAAAGCTTGTCGTTGTTTTTTTGTGGCGGCGGCTGTGCTGTTGCAACGTCGATACGACGCAACGACACAAAGTTTGACAGATCATGTCTTCCTTTTTTACCATGTTTGAAATGTTCACAACCGAACGGCTATTTTAAGAAACAACGTGCATCGGAGCTGGTGAGAAAGACGTACAGAAAGCAGCAAGCTAAACATGCACCAACATTTTCAACTCTTTTGTCACTTCCTGTCCTGCATTAGTTGAGTTGCAGTGGTAATCCCAAGAATATCAAAGTAAGATACACAGCTCGAAGCAACTAGAGCTCCAAAATCAATAAATGCACGCCGAATAGAACCTCGAAATCAGGGAAACTCAAAAGGCTTGCGGCGAGCTACGACAGGAACAAGTACAGCTTTCAGCTGCTGCGGCTAGCTAGGACAACAAGCGAGAAGCGCAACAGACAGCATGAGACAGCCGCGACGCGTCGGTACCGCTTTGAACCGGGCCCCGACAAACGTCGGCAGGCAAGTGAAGAAAAGTCCGTGTGGGTTTTGCAAAGTCGCATGTTTTTGCACGTCTTCGAAGCAGGTTTAGCAAGAAAAGTTGTGTTGTCTGTTTGCACAGCCACACAGAGGCGTGTCAGTGGAGCACGCCCGCCATCCGAGAGCGCCGGACGTCTTGCGACCCAAAATCGGTATGCTCTTTCGGATGGACAAGGGCATTCAGATGAAAGGCAACGAGTTTTCGAGAGAAAAGAGACAATGCAAACAGTAGATGCCCAGTCTCAAGAACCTTCTTCCACGCGAGTTGTGTTGTCTCTGTGCTTTGCACTTACTCCGTACAACATGACAAAGGTCACGCAAAGCCGTCCAGGTTTTGTACAAGGGCTTGTCAGAGAAAAGCTCGCTGGCATGTCCAAACAGCTGTTTTGTCAAACGCAGAAACGAGACAGTGTCTTTCTGGACGTTTACTGTGAATGAGTTCTTTTCTGCTGGGCACCGGAGTACGCCGCGCGTGGAATGAAGAATTTGGCTTGCTTCGTAGATACGGTGTTTTGCTGGCAGGCGAGTGCGAGTTGCTGCTGCCCCTTTGGGCGCGCCTCGAGATGGAAAGAAACAAACTAAGAGCTCGCACTCGGCACGATCACGTTAGTTTCAGGTATTGGGTTGGCTGCGGGTTCTCGATTACTGTTTTGTTGTGGGGTGTTCCTCGTGTCGGGCGCTGCACAGCCGCAATGGGAACTTCTGTGGATGTTGTCCACACTCAGCGAAAAGCTGTGATGGGGACCAAATATCGCGGATGGCATGGATGGGATGAAGAGCTGGGGCGTGTGAATAATCCAAACTGTGTTATCTTAAATTCCTTTTTTATTGTTTACTTTCTTTTTGTTTTTCGAAAAAAAAAAATTGGAGGGGACTGACCGGTAATTTTAACATGACAGAAACCATGCAATTTTCTTTGTTGGTCTTTTTTCCTTTGTTTTTTTTTTAAAAAAAAAAAAAGAAAAAAAGAAAACGAAGAGGAAGAAAAGCCAAATAAAAGAATTAAGGATCAAAGAAAAGTAGAGCAGAAACTACCACATAAAGTACCGCGTTCTTAACCCATAACCTGAAGACCTTCACGCTTGTACCTTTTCTTTTCTTTTTCGTCCAAGGATGACCCAGACAATCGCGAAAGAACAAAACTCAGGGTCCAACCCATCGAGGGTCCTGGCCAAGAAGCAAAAAGCCTCATGAGCATCTGTGCGTGCGCAAGTATCCTACAGGAGAAAGTACTCCGTATCTTACCTCCTTTGAAAAGCCGAGAGCGCTCTTCCACAAGGAGCAGAAAAGTCCTTGTGCTTGTTGCCAAGAACGGTGTGCTGCAGGCTAATTTGAGTATCTTAGAGACACAACAGACAAAGGTGTCTCGCCGTCATGAACTTTTGGTATTGGTCTCACTTGTGTATTGTGCATACGATGCTGATGTATGTGCCCTGCTTCCTGCTGCTTCTGTTTTATCTGCGCGCATATGCAGCATGTGCAGCAACTGCAGCATGTACGCCGTATGTACGTCGTCGTATATCGTTCCTGTATGCAGGACGCATCGGAATGTACAAGCGGTGTGGTCAGCTTGTGAAAGCATACCCTGATGTCTACGCCAGACGCCGGACGCCGACCTTGCAGTTTTTTTACTCTCCATCTTTTGTTTCCTCCGGCTTGTCTCCTTTTGGCCGTTGTTTGGATATCTGTGCTCTTGTGTGTTCTTGTGTGTTCTTGTGTGTTCTTGTGTGTTCTTTTTTTTTTGTCCCGCAAATGCGCAGCACCTTGTTCATTACGACGTTGCTGAAGGAAGGGCCAACGCTGCTTCCTCAAGGAAGCATGGTTGTCTTGGCGTGTTCAGAAAGAGCAGAGATAGTGAACAAAATTGACAACAGTGACAAAGTACTTGTACTTGTTCAGTGCTGCGCCATGGCGCATCCTCCGGCTCTTCTTTTGTGTCTCCTTCGATGTGTCTGTTTTCTCACGGTATTATGGTTGCAATACGCGTCCCTCGGCCCTGTCCATCCTCCAGTGAGAGACAGGGGACCCGAATTCCACACACAGAGAACTGGCGAACCCGTCGAACCCGTTGAACGGCCCCCCGTCGATCGCCGTTGGATTGTTTCAAGAGGCCATCCCTGTCCGTTTGTTTGGGTATCTTTGGGGTGCCGCAGGGCCTAGATCATTTTGTTGTTTGCCTTGATCGAATGATTTTGTGTTTGGATTGGGAAGAAAAGCTTCTCGGTTTTGATCCCGGGTCCGCCGCTGTTCCTTCATCCTTTCTCCCAGGCATGGCTTGTGCTTCGCCGGGGAAGCGTTGTGCACCTTCCGCCTTCCGAGCGAGACAGTTGTGTGCTGTCCTTTTGTTCGGGGATTTTTGTACAGACTTTTCATCGCTTGAAACACTAATGTCGAAATCGTGCAACACGACTCATTTCGGGAATTATTTTGTGTTCCAGCTCTGCACAATTTGAGCCAGTGCAAGAGAGTTGACTCCACTGTCAAAGACCCCAGGCCTCGCCAGGCCACTCCAAGACGCCCAGGCTAAGAAGACATTCTAGAAGCCTGAAGCGAGAGGGATTGGGGCTTTGTTGTTGATGGCCCCATGTTTGCTCCAGTTCTTTTCCATCGTGGCTGGAGAGTGGAGAGTGGAGAGAGCACAACATTGCGGGCCAGGCCCCTGGGACAATGTGTGGCCAAAGTACCTTGGAAGCGAGCGGACCCCGCCGTTGAAGAGGTGGACTGTCAACTCTCACTTTGTCGACTTTACCTGCTGTCAACCAACGGCTGCTGCTTCCCTTTACGACGTAAGATACAATCGGGCAACTCGGCTTAGGCTCGAGGGCAAGCGCGGCCGCCAGGCACCAGAGTGCCAACATGAAACGGCGGCGGGCCAGGCCCTGGGGGGAGAAGAGAGAAAAGGGGGAAGCAAAATAAAAAAGACGAGAACAGTCATCCGTGAACGACGGGGGTAGGTGTGCCCACCGGGTCAGGATGTAGGGATGTTGGGGGGAGCGCAACGAAGGGACAAATGCAGACAACGCGGCGGAAGAAGAGACGCGCGGACGGCTGTGAGAAGCGTCAGGCGTGCGATGGAAAGAGAGGGCGTCAGAGAAAGACATCGGCCAATCGAGATCGAGATGCATTTCGACGTAGAAGGGGAAGACGAGGGGAGAGTCTCAAAAAAGTCAGTGACATCACCCAGCATAAGCCTGCAGCGAGTGCAACCTCACCCACCTTTCTGTGGCCCTTCTTTCTCTCTCGTTTCGGCAGAGTGTGGCAGAGTGTGAGTGCAGCGAAGACGGAAAGAGGGTTGCGTTCGTCCCAGAAGGAGTGCAGCGCCGAGGGGAGGAGAGACTGAAAAGAGTGGTAGGCGAAGGCGGCTGGTGAGGTGGGATTGCGGGCTGGCGGTTCTAGCGGGTAAGTGGAGACCACTGTACAGCCTGGGAAGGGAAAACGGAAGGGACGAGACTTTGAGAGACAAGAAGGGTGGTATCCATCGTTGGGGATAGAACGGGCATGGGGAGGACGGGACGTGCATCGAGAGGCGGGATAGACTAAAGGAGAGTAGAGATCATCTGTTTACAGAAAGAGGACTTTTGTTTTTCAAAACACAAACGAGATACGAAAGGGCTGGGCGTTGTTGCAGCCTTATTTTGAAGGTCATGCTACAAGACGGGGCGCTGTACGTGTGTACGTGCCACAGGGTAGGGCGCGACAAGGCGAGCAGGGCAACAGTCTCGGTCAACAAGAGAAGGGAAGAAGAAAACAAAAGCGCAAGATCGACACGGAGCCGAAGACGGCCGGGCACGAATATAACTTCACATGGCGGCAAAAGTGTGAAAATGACGACGTAAAAGCTCACGATCGGCTGTTCTCCTTTTCAAGATGCAAAACGTCATCGGACAGCTCCTGCGCTTCATTTCTGCCGCATGTGTCTCCATTTCTCTCCCTTCTCCAAAGGCCGTGGCCGGAGCGCAGACCGGAGAAATGGGGCAGCGTGGTTGGTTGACTTTGACGGGACGACGAGTGTGAGTGGACCAGCGGCAGGTCGATGTCGTCGTGGGCGTCGTTGGCGTCGTGGGAGCTGTTGGCGTTGTAGAGGGTCTTTTTTCATCGTGATGAAAACAGCCAGAGGAAAAGGATCGTGTCGTCGATGGCGTAGGACTTGACCGAAAAAGGAAAAGGCAGCCCTTCGACGACCATTCACAAAAAACAGGGCCGTGGTTGTCCAATGCATGATGCAGGGTTGCATTTTTTTTTTTACGTCGTAGTCCCTCTTATCGTTTGTTCGCTCTTTATTTTATCTTTTCATTTATTCGTCTTCTTTTGTTCCACCTTCTGCATCCGTCCCTTTTTCGATTTCTGTTTCTCCGCTCTTTTGACTATGAGAGAGAGCAAAAACGTAGTGACGCAGCTGGAGCTCCCAGCTCCAGCTGCTCCCATTAGACAGCACTTCTTGAAGCTGGTAATGAACCGAAAAACACCAACACGCACCAAAAGACGGAAAGGAAGCAGGATTCTGCAGATTCTGCATCTCGGCCTTTTTCTGTTCCTTCTCCTCGTTCCGCAGAGAAGACGTAGTCATGACCGCCTTACAGCCGTGTGCGTACCCTGTAAGGAGTAGAAGTGTCCTTCCTCTGGCTTCAAAGTCTTCTAATTTACACTCGTTGGGCAGAAAGGACTGTCCCTGCCTTTCCATCTCCCCTGTCCACGCCCCTGCCCCGCCCTACGCATTACGCGGAATGGCCTGTTGTCGTCCCAGCCAGGCAGGGCATGTCGTCTGTTTTTTTTTCTCACTCCCCGGCGAACCCAGATCAAAACACAGGCAAAGAACAGGCAAGGACATGGGCAAGGACAGGCCCATCTGCTCGTCATCCTGTCCCTGTCTGTATCCAGACTCAGACCCCCCTCCAATATCACAGACCCAGACCCATGCCCCCATGCCCCAGTCTTTTTCTACTCTTTTTTTCTTCTTGCCCAATCCACGCCCATCCTTGCCTGCCTGGACGCTGGTGCCCCCATCCTTCATCCTTCCCCATTCCACGTTTCCCATACCCACTCCTGCCAGGCCCAGGCCTGGCAATCACTGAAAATCACTGGAGACGCGCCTAGATTGATGGGATCGCCTGGGACTGCCTAGACTGCTGGGACCGCTGGAACACTGGTGGTTCTGGCCGCCCGCCGATCGGCACGAGTCTAGAACTGGCCTTGTTGGCTTTGTTCGCGTCAACCCGAGAACACAACCCGAGAACGCAACCCGACAGACGAGAACCCAGAGGCAGAAGATCACAAGGAACAGCAAACACGCAAGAGTACATAAACGAGAAAGTTTCATGTCGGTCCATGTCGTCCTTGGCAGGGCCGTCCGTTCCATGTCGACGCATACACATCTTCGCATCTCTTGCTCTCTTCACCAAAGCCTCTATTGGACGTGTTGACGCAAGACACAAGACGCCACTGGTTTTGAAATGCCCTGTGAATTTCTTGAATTTCTTTCCACGTCCTCCTCGCCCTATCAAGGAACAGGTCGTGTGTCTCGTCTCAGCCCTTCTTTTCTTCTTTGCTTTCTTCTTTTGCCTGTGCACAGTCGCCAGTGCACCGCATGTCCCCTGTTTTTGTCTTGTCCTGTCTAGGCCACCTGCATGCATCTCGGCTTTATTTTGTCTATTTTCTGCTCCTATTTCGTGGTCAATGATCCGTAATAATTCGATATCTTCTTTCTTACCTGCCTTTCTTTCCAACTGCGCCTCGAACAACGCATCTTGAATTCCAACCACCCCTTCCGATCTCCTCTTCCCCATCCCTGCTCAGCCCAGCTCCTGCCTGCAAGTATACTCAGTAATTTTGTTGATTTGGGCTGCTGATCCTCGCACGCTCTCACACGCTTCGCGCGCCCATCCACGCCTCGGGACGAATTTAGCAACAAAAAACAACCACGCTCCACGCAGCTGGAACACGCATCCCTGGCGTGCCTTCGCCTCTGCCCAAACCCAACGTACAAGGCCAGGAACGGCAATAAGCTCTGGAAGAAGAAGAAAAGTGAAAATAAAATAAATCAAACATTCACAACTTAAAAAAGGGTCCTGCTCACGCCTTTCCCTTTCCATCTTTCTTCATTCTTCACTCTTCATTCTTCTTTCCTTCTTCTTCTTCTTCTTCTTCTTCTTCTTCTTCTGTCTCTCTTTCTCGTCAGATTCTTCTCCACTCCTACCCTCTAGCCTGTCTGCCTGTCTACATGTACAAGTACCGCGCCGGATCGCTCGCAGCCTCCACCACCTCCACCCCATCCACCTAAACTCCACCTCCTCCGCCATCGTCCACCACCCGGCCGTCTCGTCCACGTCCAAACCAACCGTTTAAACATTAGACTACACACCCTACACACCCCCGTGCATTGCATCGCACGCATCTGTGAGGCGTGCGTTCCACCTTTTCTGTCTCTTTCTTTTTCCCCTTTCCCCTTCCCAGATTTCTTGTTTTTTTTATTTTCCCACACCCCCCTTTCTCCATTCAGACTGCCCCGACTTTATCTCTCTCACGCTCTCTATTTTTTCCACGACGTATCTCTACGACACTTCCGCGTCACTGACGTCTCTGTTCCTGACTCGTGTTGTCATTTCCACAAGCATCCCTTTCGGCAACCCTAAAACCCGCTGTCTCCCTTATTTTTGTCGTCGTCTATATTTTATTTCTTTATTTTTGTTCCTGGATCTGAACCCCTTTTCTACTTCTTCTTCTTCCTTTCCATTTTGATTCCTTCTTGTCTCTTATTTTACTTCTCTCCCTCCCACCTCTTACACTTTCCCCTTCCCCCTTTTCGTCCACATTGAGGCTCAACACACAGCATACGACGTATGTACTTCGACACGCCCTACGAAGTACGCCCGAGAAGCCACCCAGCCCACAACCTGCAACTCCTCAAAAGCAAAGCCCCGTCCAGACCTTGCAACCCCCTCCCTCTCGCACGCTCTTCGCCGTTCGCTTTTTACCTCTCCTTTTGGGAACGATTGCCCAACCAACAGCTGTTTTTACGCCCTACTTTAGACTTGGCGCTTTCCGTTACCGAGAAGACGGTCTTGTCTACTAGTCCTTACCTTGTCTCATCCCGTCTTCTTTTTCTTCTCTTTTTCGTCTTGTCCACCTGTTTTAGTCCGTCTCCGCCTCGTTCTCGCCTCACCTCGGCCGCATCCGCCTTAGAGAGAGATCAAAAAGATCGGTCGGTACTTACCTCACCACCGACTCTCCGTGAGAAACAAGCACCTAGCCAACGGCTAGAACGGGCCAGACAACGAAACAACCAACGCAACAGCGAGCCGCAAAGAGCGGGGATCGACAAGACGCCCAGAGGCAAGAGTGAAGAAAAATAGGAGGGCAGATCTCAGAAGACGAGGGCGATCAGGAACGAGCCACACCCCTTTGCCCCAAGGCGCCAACAACCACCAAGGACCACCAAGGGCCACCCCAAAAGTCATTAAAAGCACGCCGCGTCGTCCCCCAAGAAGCAGCTCAGACTTCAGAGAGACGGCTTCTCCGTGCGGCTATACGAGCTGACTCTTCCTCCTTTTTTACTGCCCATTCCTCCCTGTTTTCCCTATCACTCCCCTCACCCTTCACCCTTCACTTACTACTTGACTCCTTAAACTCCCCTGGTCCGTCGCCGCCCGGACAAACTGTTTCGGGGGCTTATTCAAGTCCCCTTTTTATCATTTTTATCTCTCTTTTCTTTTTTGTTCTTCTGTTTCTCTTTTTCGCGTCTGCCTTGATCTTCAAGCTTTCTTCTTTTTTTTTTCTTCCTTTGTTCTTTCTTCTTTCCTTCCTTCTCCCATCTTACTTCTTCTTACATCCCATCTTCACCTCTTCACATCCTCACCTACACGTCCTCATTCTCCAACTTTCACCCAAAAGGGAGACAACATTCTCGAACGTTCAACACTCTCCTTGCGCCAGCACTTTTTCCATTTGGACTTACCACCTTGCATGGCCTGATCGACAAACATCGCCCCCAACAAGCAAAGATACCAGAAAAATTCGACTCGCGTCTAGAAGCCAGCAACTGGGTCCAGAGCCTCCAGCAAAAGAAGCAAATAAAATCACTGCTGGCCCTCGCAACTCTATTTCGACCACCGAGCCCGACAACGTCCACCTTCCCCGGAAATCGTCAAAACCGACATCGCCTTTTGTGCAACCGTCGGGCAATTTAAATTTCAAGAACTCCAAACCAGTTTCTTTGAACTTGGCCTTCGAATTCCGATCCCGACGAACATCGAGCTGCGAGGCCTAAAACGGCTTTGTTTTGTCCCACTACGCGCGCCCAGCCAAAACGACCACCAGCAAAAAGGACAATTAAATAAGGACACGAAAAAAAAAGAACCAAGCTCGTATTCCCACACCCCTTTTCGTTCCTGTCCGACTCCATCTCGAAAACAGGGAGAAGATCTGCGTTTGTTCGCCTTTCTCGTTTCTTCGTTTATTCCTTTCGTCTTTTACGAAACTGCGCCGGCTGCACTTTTCTTTTCTCACCAAAAAAACCCTCAAAACCACATCTTTCACAATGGTATGTACGAAGCACATGTCGCGATGCATTTCAAAATGGTTGCCTGAGAGAAGAGAGACACTTCGTCGCGTGCCGGGTGACAAACAACCCTCGTGGACCACCTTGTGACTAACATGACCCTCCCTCCCGTGTGCAGCCTTCCCACGACCACTCCCACCACCACTCGTCTTCGACCAAGGGCCAAAAGACAAAAGTCATGACCGTCTACCTATGGCAATGTGTAAGTGCCCCGTCGTCGCCTTCCATCTATCTGCACAGAGTCACCCGCTAACTTTACAGCACGTATGTGGTCTGGACGGTATGGCGGCTGTGACACAGCTGCAGTGTGCCAACTGCGTCCACGTGCGGTGCCCAGATTGCCTGGTCGAGGCCATGCCCGTGTCCGATTGACAATGAGCAACGGGGGAGTAGAGGAGGGTGCCTAGCACGCACACCCTCCCTCCATCCCTCGGCGACGACAGCCAGAAGAGATCGACCACAAACAACAAACAACACAACGAACACGATACCACCTCTAAACCGAACATGATGCACAGCCTCGCATCACCGTCATCAACTTCACCATCAACAACCTCACCTCCTCGTACATAAGACACCACTCTTGGCCGAAAACACGACCAGCCAAACCACCATCTGCGGCATCCGACGACAAAACCCGGACGACCGACCTCACTTCTTCTTATTCTATTTTCTACCTTATTTTCCTTCATTCTCCCTGGGCGGCTATCTCTTTTTTTCTGGGAAAGGAAGCGAGGGCTAGGACTTTTCCCTTTTTTTTTCTTTACTTTTCTTTTTCTTCTCTTTCCTTTTGTCATACAACCATGCTGGGGCCACTTCGGTGTGGCCATCTGGGAAAACATCTTTGGGACCTCTTTTCTATTTTCGAGGGGTGGACGTCGACTAACACGACTGAGCACACTCCTCCTTTTTTTCTTCTTCTCTTCCTTTTCTTTCTCTTTTCTTCTTCTTCACCATCTTCTCAACCATTTCCTTTGTCTTGGGTCAATAGCTACAGGGTGCTATACTTTTCTTATTCTTTTTTTCACTTTTGGGAGGGCACGGCAAAAATCAGGACATTTTTGCCAACACAAAGGGCACACACAACACACATTTGTTTTTTTACAGCAGCTTTTTTTTAGAGATATCCTTCCTACTTGGACACTTGTGCGCTATATATTTTCAGATCAGATCGATATTAAAGACCTCGCTTTAACTCAAGAAATATTGTCTACCTACTTTAGTGCTCTCTCGCGATGATGGCCGCCATGGCCGACAGCAACTCCTGCCGCAGCTGCTGCACCTGCTGCAGGTCGCGCTGCAGACGCCGCTCGGTATTGTTTCGGGTGGTCCAGACGAGGCCTTTGTGGAACCGACAGTGCCTGTGGGTCGACAACGTTGTCGGCGACGGCAGGTGGCAGTTGCTGAACGTCGACGTCGACGTCGACCGCGACCTCCAATACGGGCGAGGACTGCAGATAGCGAATAGTGCAGAAGAATGAGGGCGAGGGGGAAAGGGGCAATGAGGACACCAAACAGACTACAAAACTGGGGAGAAGATACATTTGCCATCTTATATACGGATGACCTGTCATTTTCTGCCTATGGCACTAAACAAAGTGTTAAACAATGTCTTTGTTCGTGATGCTAGGGGTGGATCGTCAAAGAGATCTGAATGCTGTTTTGTTCACCAGGTGTGGTGAATGAGGTGCTGTCCAGACCAAATTGTAAACAAAGAACATTGAACATTGAACAAGCATCATCTTATGTGTTTAATTCCTCTATTATTAGTAGTCGAGCAATATTGATTCTTTTTTTTTTTGGTAGTCTTTTTTTTCCTCATTTTTTCCGGCATAAAACCATTGAACACATGTACAGTCCACTGCACTGAGTGTCTTTCATGATCCGCGTACATGGCCTACCTCCTAAAACATATATAACAAACACTGGGGGCTTGTCTTCATTTAGCTTAAATTCTACCTCATCATCGACAAAACAACAAAGTCTTAGAGGGCATCGAGAGCTAACCTACAACTAGAGTCAAAGAGAGAAGAGGCATTATCCGGTAGAACCTTGATTTTTCAACGATTTTGCTCCCGTAGGTATCAGGATATTCATCCAGACGGCCGCCACTCTCCACACCACCGGGGCCACGACGACGCACACGACGAAGCAGCATCACACCCACACCCAGGCGCAGCCCACGATGCCGTCTGCCATCACCATTGATGTGGTCGTCGTCGAGTCGACCATGACGGTGCACGAGTTGGTGACCACGACTGCGACTTTTACTTACACTCCTTCCCCTACGTCCTCTTCTCTTGCTTCGTCCGTCTCGGTCTCGCCCTCGCCTCTGCCGTCTATGGTGTCCTCGCTGGCCCAGGGTCCCAATGCACACGGTACCATTACACCCATGCACATCACCGGTGCCAGCGTTGCCATCCTCGTCATTACGCTCCTGTTTGCTGCTTTCTGTGTTGGTTTTGGGATCTGGGGCGACGTGGAGGCTTGCCAGCGGTGGTTCAGTCGGATCATGGGCCACGGCAATAGCGAGGGTGGCAATGAGGGCGAGGGTGAGAACGGCTGTAGTCAGTCAATCACTCGTGGTATAGAGCTTCCTACCGTCACTCGTTCTTATTCTGTCCAGCACGTTGACCTGGAGCGTGGCATGCCCCCGCAGCAGTCCTCATCTTCTTCTTCTGCCTCCGCCTCCACCGTCCAGAACAAGACCCTCCGGTGGCCTTTCTCGCCCGGCGTGGCTGCCCTACTGCCGGAGTCGACGCGGGCCGAGAACCGGATCGTGGTTGAGGCACTCTCCGAGGATTACGGCATCAACACGGCCAAGACCGTCCGGTCGGCGCCGGCTAGTGTTGTCAGTGTTCACGTTCCTAACCGCAACAACAGCACTGCTGGTGGCCCCGCACAGTACCGTGACCTGACGGCGCGTAAGCCGGTGGCCGTGGTGACGTCGAAGCCGTCGGCGACGACGCACGGCGACGCGCGGCTCTCGATGCAGAGCATGGCGGCGTCGGTGAGTGAGTGCTAGTTATGCCTCGGCCATCAAGGTAAGTCGTAGTAGACGAGACGTAAGATCGTAGATGCAGACGTAAGAACGTAGACGCAGACGTAAGATGTACAAGACGCTTTGCTATTCACCAAAAAAAATAATAATAAAAAAATACAACATATCCAAAAAACGAACAAAAATCTCCAACCCCCTCCCTGCTCGTGACATACGCCAAAATATGGTATCATAAAAACGTAAAAGTACTGCGCCCGTAACAATGCTCGTAACAGAAAGCCCGTAAACAAAAGAACTTCAGTCCCACTGGTGCACCGTTAATGCCCACTCGGCCGGATCTGGCGGCACCATTCCCGGCCGTGCTGCACCTGCCAGTTGCACAGCCCGACCTCCATGGCCATGCCTAGCAGCCCGGCCACGCAGATGCCCCCGCTGTCGCTCACGGACGTCGCGCCCAGACTGAACTCGCGGTCGGCCGCAGGCACGGTCTCCATGATCTCGGCAAAGGTGTTGACATACACAGCACCGCCGAGCAGACCTTCCCAAAAGACAATGGCAAAGACGACGTAGACGGAGGGCAAAAAGGAGTCGAAATACAAGGCCTGGGCGGTGAGGATGGCCAGATTGATAACCTGGAGGAGCGACGGCAGGTAGAGGTGGTGGATGCGGTAAAAGGGCGTGGAAGAGCGCGAGATAAAGACGCCGAGCTGGTACAGGAACCCGTAGAACGGGTAAAAGGCGCGGTACTCGGAGAAGGGTGACTCCTCCAAGGGAAAGAGCAGGGTGGGCGCGACGCCCTGGTTGATGGTGTACTCGGCAATGTAGACGAGCAGGAGCGGGAGCATGTAAGGAAAGAAGAGGACGCGGGCGCGGCGCAGGTTAGCCTGGAAGGAGGCAGCGGGTGGCGGCACATGTGGATGCGCCGCCAGGATGGACTCCTCGTCGTCGTCGCCGGGAGTGGCAGCGTATGCCGTGGCCGACAAAGCCGAGGCGGAAGCTGCAAACCGGTCGTGGTCGTCGTCGAAGTCGCTGTCGTCACCATCTTCGTTGCCTCCGTGCTCTGGAACAGGCGTGTACTGCTGCTGCTCTTTGGGCAGTCCGCTGCCGCCCACGGCCGACCGCATCGGTCCCCGCGGCAGCAGCCCAAAGAACGTCACCAGCATCACAACCGGCAGCACGGCCGACGCCAGCAGGCTCGCCCGCACCGAGAAGCCCAGCCAGTCGGTCAGCAACACATACAGGCCCGCACCCACCAGCCCAGCCGCGCCCGTGCCGCTACCCCAGGCGGCCAGGCTCAGCGGTCCGTAGTAGTGCGTCAGCCCCAAGAAGCTCAGCTCGCCGCCGCCACTGCTCAAACTCGCGAGCACGACGCCCGTGAGCTTGACGGTGACGCTGGCGGTGGCCGGCGTGGTGGCGACGAGCAGCATGCCGACCGACGACAGGGCGACAAACACAGGGATGCGGGCGGCGTAGGGCACGCGGTGGATAAAGTAGGGGGCGACGAGCTTGGTGGCGAACGAGGGCAGGACGTCGGCGAGGAGGACGACGCCCTTGGGGAGGGTGCCGACGAGGTCCTGGGCGGCGGACAGTATGATGACGTAGAGAACGTTGTTAATGAGGCCTACAGACGTTAGCGGGTGAGTATGCAAAGGTGAGCTCGGGGGGAGTGATTTACCAAACAGCCAGAACGAGAGAAAGACGGACGTCCGTCCGCTCGCGACAGCCTTTAAGCGTGCGCGGTACAGCGCCCACGACGACGCGGGCGAGCCCGGCAGCGGCAGCAGAAGGCCCGAGGACGACGGAGACCGAGACATTGCTGCGGGTTGCGCGGTGAAGCCGGTGTGTTGAGTTCAAGAAAGCATGCGACGAAAGGAAGACGAGTCGGGAATGGGAGAGAAGGAGGCCGGGGAAGGAACGTCGAGGAGGCGGCTCGAGATAAGGATACTGCCGGGCGGTGAGCGTGCTAACGTGCAGCTGAAGAGCCGCTTCCTGGTGCTGTTTCAGTGCGCTGACGTAGGGCGTTTTGATAAGGACTGGAGCAACAGGCACAACTAAAATAGCGGGCGATTGGTCAATTTTGTTGGCTGTTGCAGCAGCACCGTCTCCCAAAGCGACAACCTCGTCGTTGCATACGCGTATTGTGTCTTGTTGCAAGCTCCTACTTTCAGAAAGGCATCTCCATGGCAGATCTCCAGTTTTATATTGTCTTTTTCTTGAGGAATCTGCCTGCAAATAATCGACCATCGAGGCAGATAGAAGTCACCGGTCATCGCTGTCAACATCTGATTCTTTGCAAACAAGCAAATGAGCAAAGCAAATAGGAGCGTATCTAAAGCTTGGGCCCGGCCACCTGAGGGCAACAAACAGCTGCAACCCACGAAACGCAGGATGCGTTGGCTGCGCCCCAACCCAATTTGCCTTGGTGATCAGCCCTCCGCCCCAAGGAATGGGACCTCTTTCCTCTTTTTACCTCTCCCACTGTTTCCCCCCATCCCTAGACGGGAAGCTTGCTCCTTCCCTGTTCGATCAAACAGGCAATGTCGACGAAAAAGTCGGGTCAAAACACACGTGATTGTGCATCGACTTGGTCGACCTTGTACGCTGCAATTCCGCTGTCGTATGTGCAGCAGTTAGCACCCTAGAAAGCTGTCGCCGCTGTGGGGTTTTAGGGGTCTCAACTCGGCCCACGTTTCGTCCGTTGTTGGGTGGAGAGCGCGGCGACCTTGGAGCTATCCGCTGCTGCCCGCCCCGCTTCCTGCAAGGCACCGACCTTCTTAAAGACGAGACGTCCACCGCTTTTCCTTTTCTTTCCTACGAAATACAAACACGCCCAACCTAGAACAACAACAACACACCAATGTCCTAGACAACCCTCCCTACAACAAACCATGGGCCACCACAACCGCCACTTTGCGGGCGACCGATACGCCAATGCGGGCGTCTGGGGCCCGCCGACCAGCACGGCCAAGTGAGTTGACATTGTTTGTTCCTGTTTTGCTTGGCAGCTCTCGTTTTTTCAGGCCGAAGAGGCGGGTCGTCTGTTGAGATCTTGTTGGATCGCCAAGATTGAGTGCTGATGGCTGCCTGCCGGCAGATTCGTCTGACTGCCTGCTACCACACCTCCCACACCAATGCTGACCACGCCTCGCACATCAAACAGCTTTTGCGAGGAGGACTACGCCGTCACGCTCTACATTGCCGAGTTTGTCAACACCCTGACGAACCTGGCCTACAGTAAGTGCATGCAACGTCCCCTTTCTCCTTCCACGTGCGCCCACTAACCCCCCCAGTATACTTTGCCATCCGCTACCCGGGCCCCCGGGCCCCCGCCACCGGCAGCAAAAAGAAGGACACACCACCGCCGGCCCCCTCTTGGACCCACCCGGACCTCTTCTCCATCGCCCTCTGGGTCCTCGGCATCCTCTCCTTCACCTTTCACGCCACCCTCAAGCACAGCACCCAGTACGGCGACGAGCTCGCCATGCTTGTGCTGGCCGGCGCCCTCCTCCAGGGCAGCTGGGGCCCCCGCAGCCGCATCGCCGGCCTCGTTTCGTGGTCCACCGTCGCCGCCGCGTCGGCGCTCTACCTCAAGACGGGCGCCATCTTGCACCAGGTCTATGCCTTTGTGGGCATGGTCTTTGTCGTGGGCCTGCGCACCTTTTACCTCATCCTAGGCGACCGCCAGGGCAAAAAGGCCAAGCTGCCGCACGCGTCGTCCGTCTACCTCAAGCGGTACGCCTGGTCGCTGGGCACGCTGGCGTTTGCCTACTTCATCTGGCACGTCGACTTGGAGCGGTGCGGCGTGCTGCGGGAGTACCGGGCGGCGATCGGTCTGCCCTGGGCGTGGCTGCTGGAGCTGCACGGGTGGTGGCATGTGCTGACGGCGCTCGGCGCCAGCTTGTACATCCGGCTGCTGCGGGACCTGGATCCATGAGGGTCGTGGACAGCGTGGTGATGAGGACAGGGAACCTAAAACTCGGTGGTGTTTGCCTTTATAAAGTGTGGTTTGGATATCGTCTTTTGTTCTGGCTATGAACTCCTAATCTTTCTTTTTGAGTAGCGTTATTTTTTGGGCGTATTCGTAATAAGGACTCCTTTTTTGAGCGAGATTGAAGCGAGAGAGCGGCGACTGTTGCGAGACGAGGAGCGACGCCGGAAGCCGGTAAAAACGACAATGTCGGAAGACGACGAGAAGGCCACGGAGGGCCGGGGGCGGGGAGGGCCTCGCCCTGGTGGCGACGTACGTGCGCCGGGGGTGAGAGCAGACGCAAACGGCGGTCAAACCGTGAAGTCATTGTCCTAGCCGTGAATTCACTGTCAGAGGCGGCCCACTCTAAAACCAACCGGTGAACCAACGAGGCGCGACACAGACACCAACCAACATCGAGATAGCAGGGACAGCGCAGCCCTGCTCAAAACGCCCGATCCGGAGCCGTACCGGATCCGGACAACAAAGGAGCACTGCGACCCCCCAGAGAAAAGACATTGCGTGTACGGAGTATTTACCGGGTAACTGGCCTTTTACTTCACGAAAAAAAAAAAAAGTACTAGTACTATATATAAAGACGGTATAAAAATAAATAAATAAATAACTCCTTTTTTGATAAAAATAAATAAACCAATACAAGTTCACAGGTGAAGTAATTTGTTTTGAAGGAAAAAAAAGAAGAAAAAAAAGAGATACAATTTTACCTAAGACGAATAAATTCGCGAAATGCACTGCTTCACGGTTGACAAAATAACCACAGAAGGATAATAAGGCAACAGGTGTTTATTTCCTTATGATGTTTATAAGCGGTTAATCAGACCGTGAAAAGTTTCATCAAGAATTCGAATATGAAATCCAGTGATTCTGTTGTAATGTTGTAATACTTTTAAAATCCTTTATATTCTCGCCTTAAAATGTCAAATAGTCCTTCCAAACGCCGGCTGATGCAGTATGGCATGCAGAAATATATACAAGTAACAAAAAAAAGATCGAGCTCAGATGCCGATATGACAAGGCAAGAAACTTGCAAACGATCGCGTATGTACTTTTGTTACACAAAATGTAAAGTAGTGAAAAAAGAGATGGCCGGCCTGGTAGGGTGCCGGATGGGTATCGCTAAACAAAGCAATTGTGAAAAAGACGAAACAAGACAACAACAACAACGACAACTAACGACCACTACTACGAGAGGTAGTACTCCTTCCACGAGGCCGGCTCCCGGTCGTTTTCGATGCTCGACTTGCGGTTTATCTCCCACGCGGACCGGGTGTTGCGGCTCGCGCGCAGGACCGACGCCGCCAGCCGGCCCACGTCCTCGATGGCGCGCTGGCCGAGGCTAAAGGGCGTGAAGAAGAGGTGGCGGTCGGGCTCTTCGCAGACCAGGAGCTTTGCCGGCGCTGAGGGCGGGGATGGCGCGACTGCGGCCGCCACGGCAGGCACGTCCTCCCGCTTGGCCTTGCTCCGGTACCGGCTCTTGGCATGGCCCAGGTTGGGATTGTGGTTCTGGTTGGGCTGGTCCGTGCCGGTAGGAGGGCCGGGTGCGACATACGTATGGGTCGGGTCGTCAACAACCGTGTTGGTGCCAGTGGGAGGGACCCAGCCCACCATGGTGTGCGTGGGATCATTGTTGCCGTTCTCCTTGTTCTCCTTGTTCTTCTTCTCCTCGTCGTCGTCCTGGAAATGGAGCTCGGTCGTAATCTTGGTGGCCTCAGTCGGCAGGCCAACAAATTCGGGAGCGACGCAGGGCTTGTTGACCTCCAGGAAGCTCTCGGCCTTGGGCAGCTTGCCGAACCCCTTCTTATCGACAATGCCGCGCATCCGCATCTGCCCATCGATGATCATGTCCATCAGGTAGTCTGACATCCGGAAGAGGATGCCGTCGCGGAGGAGCGTGGGGACGAACGGACGGCCGTTATCGCGGCGCTGATTGGACGAAATGTTGGGCACGTCGGCCTTCTTGCTGCTTCCGGTCGGGGCAGCAGCGGCGGCGGCGTCAAACTTGGCGCGGTCGTCGGGGTGGATGAACGTCACATTTTTCTTGGCCCAGTTGTTCATCTCATCCATGACGTAGTCGTTCCAGCGCTTGGTCAGGCGCACGGCGTTGCGCAGCTGCTCGGGCTTCGTGTGTAGCGCTGGCGCATTGGGGCGGTCGAGGTGCCAGCCGGGCACGAGAGACGGGTCGAACAGGAGCGGGATCACGACGCGGAAGGGTTCCGACATGGACTCTTCCCACCGCAGCTCTGAATTTCCGCCCGTCGTATCATCGGGGTTGTTGATGTTGGCCGTCTTGTTGCCAGCCGCTAGGATGATGTCGTCGTCGAGGGCCACCGTCTTGTAGTTGGAGTACGCAATCGACTTGACATCGTGCGCCGCGTCATAGAGCGTTTCGATGGTAGAGAAGAGATCAAAGACCATGCTCGTCAGGTATGCCTCGGCCGTCCGGGACGGGAACGCCGCCAGCGACCAAACATCCCACATGCCTGGCGCGAACACCCAGACGGTCTCCTTGGGCGGCCGCTGCGGCGCCGGCTGTTCGAGGAACTTGGCGACCTGCGTGTACAGATCCGGTGCCTCCCAAGGGATGGGGTACTGTTCGGAGACGTACGTGAAGTCATCGGCGGGGCCCTTCTCCTTGGAGTCACGCACAGCCTCGTCGGTGGCGGCGCCGTACAAAGGGTTGCTGCTCAGCGAGCGGCGGGGCGAGTCGAGCACCGGGACGTACGAAATGTATGTTGTGCAACCCAACTACTGCGTGTCAGTTTTCTTGGTCATGAAGGTCCAAAGAACAGATGGAACTCACCTCGATGCACAGCTCCCGGGTCCAGGACGTGCCGTTGTTGGCACCCCGGGAACCGGCCACGTCGGGTGACATGGACGTCGCAATGTCGTTCTCGCCAAACACGACGACCCGCAGACCGCCACCGGCCAGCGCGTCGTGCGCATTGTCCTCGCCCGGCAGCGGAACCGACGTTTCTTTGGAGCCGCCGCCGCCGCTACCGCCGAGCCCACTCGGCCGGAACTCCCAGAGGTGGCTTGTGCTGCTAACGATCTGGTTGGAGACGCTCGATGGAAGGCATTTTGTCAACACGAGCAACGAGCCAAACAACAACGCCAAGTACAGCAGCAGTTTTGGCCCGCTGCGCGTCACGCGGTGGAAGAAGAAGTTGAGAAAGGCGAGGGCGCCATAGGAGCGTATTGGGCTTTGGTGGCGTTTTGCTGCTGCGGAAGATGATGTGCTGGAGGTTGTGAGGATGGCGGCGAGCGAGTCGGGGCTGCCGGCGGATGCCACCATGATGGCGGGAGAAGGTGTGTGAGAGAGGGCCGGAAGGCGTGTAGGGGAGAGGAAGACAGAAAGAAATAAAATTAGGAGGGGATGCAGTCGTTAGATGGTGACAACCATGGACAGACGATGTGATGAAAGGACCACGTCGTCTATGGAAGGAGAGTTTGATGCGTCATGAGATGGAAGGAGAGAAAGAAGAATGGAAGAAATGGTCAGAGTCGTAGAAGAAGACACAGACAAAAGACCAGATCTGGGACGGAGATGGATGGCGGCGAGGCGATCTAGGAGAGAGGGATTGGCTGGATGAAACGGCGCAGTTGCAGCAGTACGTAAACTCTCCGATTCTTGGTTGAGCAACGGGGGTTTCGGGGGTGGAAAGGCTCAGAGCGTGCGAAGCGGACAAGCTGCCGGTACAATGCAGGATGAACAGGCTGTGGACGTAGGTGAGAGCCCGAGGGCGTCAGATCGATGGCGAGGATGCTGATTCTAGTCGCGTGCTCTTGCCGCCTCCTCGTGTTGTGTCCCTTTTGTTGGATTGCTGGCTTGTTTTCTTGTCTTCTTGTTTTCTTGTTTTTCTTGGTCGATCCTGAGATTGGCGATGGCAGTGCGATGGTCGACCTCGTGTTCGCCGCGCAGGGAAGGCGAAACAGACGTGGTGAGATGGTGGAAAACGATTGAGCAAATAAAAAGTAAAAGAAAAAGAAAGAAAGAAAAAGAAAACAATGGTCAACGATAGGATGCTGTTCAATGTGTTGCGCTGTGGTCGCTGATGAAGACGAAAGGTTGCTGTTGGGTTGGGTGTGGGACTTGGAGAATGCCAAGAAATGATGAAAGCCAAGCAAGTCGAAAGTGGGAAGGGGAGCACGGTTGCTCTTTCTCTTTTCTTTTCTGGGAGGGTTGGCTAAGAAAATGGCTCTGTTACCAAGAAGGAAAGAGACAAGGGCGACGCGGGTTGGTGGTGGTGGCGTGCCGGAAACCCGATTTTGTGTGGGGAGGACAGGGAGAAGGGGAAGAAGGAAAAGAAGGAAAAGGACGATGGTGTTACGTCGTACTTTCCTCGTCGGGGTCCAATGGAATGGCAATAACACACTGCGGGCGACGGTTGCAGAGTGTTACTATTACGGGGCCGTTCTAGGGGAAGCCAGGGCGGTTGTTTCGATTGAAGAAGGAGCGATCAAGAGTAATAGAAGAAACGAGACGCAAGAGAGGGAAAGAGCGAAAAGGGAAGAAATAAGGGAAAGAGCGTTCACGATGTGGCAAGGGCGTCTTCACAAGCATTAAAAAGGAGGCCGTGAAGAACGACTCCGCCAGAAAAGCATACGAATACACGCGACATCGGTCTCGAACCTGGAAATGAAAGAAGAGGCAAAAACATACGCAAGCCTGGGGACCCTGCGGCCCTACAGTGGAGAGGTGGAGGAACGAAGGGCAAAACCAAAGAGGCGAGAGAGGCTCGGGGGAGAATGAAGGCCGACAGAGAGCCAGGGGAAGGAGCGATCCTGCCCAAACACGGCGAGCTGTCGCGTGCACACGTCTCGCAAGGCCAACGAGAGCTACAGGGGACTTGTTGCTGGTAGTGGACTTGCGGAGGGGAGGATGTCGTTGACGACCGAAATAAGGGCCATGCAAGTGAATACGCGGCTTCAACGAGAATCAGAAAGACGAGACGAGGCTAATGGCCAGGTGCAGGGCAGATCCCCAAGCACTAAAGAGCCAACCGACAACCGGGACCTTGGGCTCAAACGCCTTGTATCTTTTGTAGGAGATGGATAGGCAGAGTACTTACGAGGAGCACTTTCCATGTATTAAATTGAGCGGCCGGGCCAGCAGAGGCCATTGCCACCCGTGGCGGCTGCATTCTAACTCGCTGGAATAGATTAACAGGAGCGAACTGCTCTGTCCAATATCTGCCAGTCGTGCCTGCCGCTTTTGCTTCACGGAGCCGATCTTGATATTTTATGCTCTGTAAAGAGGGAGGCGTAAATGATGTTCAGCCTCCATGCCTATCAAGCCGCTCCTCGAGTGTTCTTCCATCGGATTGGTGGTTGTCGCACGCCGTCTTCGTTGGTCGTCGTCAACAGAGACAAAGAACAGCAAGGGAAAAAAAAAGAAAAAACGAAAAAAAAGGGGAAACACAAACCAAGGTGCCCCACTACTCCCGTCAAAAGGACTCGTCAGCTTGTGGGTCCCGTCCCCAGCCGCCTTGGCGATGCCGGTACATTGCGACTCGTGTTGAAAAGGGAGGGAAAGAGACAGAAGGGATAGTCATTTCGCAGCGAGCCATCCACTGCTACAGTGTCCTGTAGGCGCTACGACACAGTCAGATCGTCAAACAACGCCTCGTCCTGCCATCCGCCATCCGCCATCCAGCCATGTGGTTGTGGCGTTTCCTGGGCGTACGTATGCGTCCAGAAGAGGAAGAGAAAGACAAGCACCCGACAAGAAACAAAAGACACGACCGAACAGGCTGTCCACTCACACCGTTGTCCACTGCATGACCCCCCTAACCTTGGCAAACACGAGCGTTTGCCATTTTAGCGACGAACTGAAGCGATCTTAGCCAAGCCTTGTCGGCCGAGAGAAACATGCAGGACAAGACAAAAAGAGGCATGCATCGAGCATCGCATCGCGCGTGCTTGATCTTGGAAAGACTATTAACCCCAGTGTCCCCTCTTCCCCTCTTTTCGACTTCGTATCGACAAGCCCCAAAAACGAAATGAGAAGCTCACTGGGACACATCCTACCCTACGACGTCTGTCCACTTCGGACTTTGAGTTTGACCCTTTTCACCGATTTCTACACGTGAACAGAGGACGGAGTTCGACCGGCGAACTTATTGACCTTGTTCCATAGTAGATTTGTTCGAACAACAGATCCTCGCGTGGACCTGCTCTTGGCCTCCTTCGAATTGTTCTTCTCTCCCGACTCGTGCACACACACCCACCCAAGGCGCATCCCCCGGCGGTTACGCCAGCTGTTCCTATTATTAGACTGCCTAACTGCGATTCCTCCATACGCATTCGACGTACGCTGCTCATTACTGCATTCTGTGTCTTCGCGCTGGGTGTTGGATGATCCGAGGCAGGGAAAGGAAACAGAGCAGAAACAGCCTCGTGACAAGAGGCAAGAAGGCAGTGGGCAGTAGACTGGCAGGTCGCTGAAAATAGCCCCGAGGAAGAAGCACGCGACATTCATTGCCGCTACGTTTCAAAAAACAGAACAGATGCGTAGATGCGACGGGGAACAAATGTAGGGCCCCAAATATCAGGTCCATGACGCAGGCCTTGTTTTCTTTGCATGTCGCCCTAGAACGCCAGAACCCCACGGCGAACCATTGGACATTGCTGTGACTCCGTCTGAATCCCTGTACGTCGTACGGAGTATTACTCCGTAAAGCAACCCAGTGAAGTGAGCCTCTATAAAAATAACTTGGTGGCCAGGGCAGGGCCATTCTCCCAAAACAGTGGGAACCCCCTTTCTGACGCGGCCTCTGTTCTCTTTTTCAACATCCCGTCTCCCTTTTTGGATGCGTTGTCGAAAAAAACAAAAACAAGAACAGGAGAGCGACAAGGGTGTTCAAACGGCTGCACAGGCACAAGTACGACGTGCACATAAAGATGCACGTCAGATGCAGAGGATGACCACGTCGTACGTGTATCTCAACACGAAGTGTTGTTTACGCTTTCATGTCGACCCCAGTCGCGTGTCCTTGCCGTTCTTAGGAGTCTACGATATTATTCACTAACAGAAGGGCAATTGTCTC
Source organism: Sporothrix inflata (assembly GCA_021396225.1). Lineage (NCBI taxonomy): Eukaryota > Fungi > Ascomycota > Sordariomycetes > Ophiostomatales > Ophiostomataceae > Sporothrix > Sporothrix inflata. Next base: position 146,428 of record WNYF01000079.1, on the reverse strand, counting down.
TTACACCGTAGGCTGCACTGAACGGAAGATAGAGTGCCTGAGTGCTCACAAAGAGACGCACCGGGCCAGTATCAAATTGGATTGAAGAACTATCTATCGATTCAGCCGCTCAATTTATATCGAGCCGTGGAGAGCCTTATCTCTTGTTCGTCATCGTATATTACAACCCTCGTACCTTCCTCGTGCCTCTCCGTGAGAGCCTCTTAACGACCCCTTATCGGTCCCAGTTAAACCACCCAGCCGTGTCCTCGCTTGCACGGGCGGCGAATGCTGTCTATGCCATGCGGCGTGTCTGCTTTGTAGTTCTTGCCAACCCAGGTAAACGGACAATGGGTTAAATGCAGATGCAAAAGACGGGCCGCGAAGATGCAAACGAACACCATAAAATCACACGCAAGGTTCTCACAGTTCGCTTGTTCGCGTCGTGGTCGATATTGAAGTCGTGACCTGTCAGGTGCTTCCTCTTCTTCACACGATGTTCATACATTCACTTTGTTCACGCAAATGGCCCCGACAGTTGTGTCTCAAAAAGGTATCTTGATACTACCAACTTCCCTCATGTGTCCCCCCTCCCTTCGTCCCTTTCCTTCCCTTTGCTTCTGAAAGCATCAAGCCATTTATCCATCCGATTGAAATTTCCCATACCTGGCCAGCATCAAGTCTCTTTTTTGTTTTTGTTTAGTCGCCTTTCTTTCCATCAGTTGAAAATTTTGTTTGCGTTTTGTTGGAATAAAAAAGAAGAGGCAAAAAAAAAGATAAAAAAGAGGACGCATCCCCATGAGCACGGCCAACGCACAAAACGCCGAATTTTGGTGTCCCTTTTTTGTCCCTGACGACCATCCAGCCCTCAAACCGATCCAAACGTACAAAAAAAAATGCAGAACCCCCCCATGCAAAACGAAAACAAAAAAAGAAAACAAGAAACATTGACGACCAAGATTAATACACATAGGCGAGAATTTTATACAGAGAATCAAAAAAGAGGGGTTCAAAAATATTTGAGGTGGCCACAGAGCAGTGTTCGAGTTCAAAAAGAAGAGCGGCATCGCATCGCCTACTCCTCCTCCGAGTCGACCTCGCTCTCTTCCTCCTCACTCTCCTCTTCCTCGACCGTTTGGTTAACTTCAACCGAGGGAAGGGGCTCTTGGCTGCCGCTGCCGGGACGCTGGAACTGCGCCTTGATTTCGCGGAGCTTCTCAATGTTGCGTTCCTGTTCCAGCTTGCCCATGGGCTTGTGCTTCTTGGGTTTGCTGCTGGGCTTGCCGGACCCCGACGCGTCCCCCGTGGACCGGACCTTCTCCTGCTTGACCCGCATGTGCGGGAAAGCCTTGACGATCAGCTCGTACAGCTTGCCTAGGGCGTCTTGCGAAAGCTGGTCAATATCCAGTTCCAATTCGCCACTCTCACTCTCCTGCAAAGAAAAAAATAGGTTAGTTATTTGCAAACAGACCGGGAAGGTAAGAAGATGAAGCCCAAGCGAGGGGGCAGAAACGTACCTCTTGACTGGTGTCTTTCTTGATAATGTCAATAGCCTTCTCGAGCTGATTGCCATCCAGATTGTTGATACCGTCAGTGACCACACTCTTCTCCGCCTGGCCAAAATGCCGCGGCTTGGGTGCCTTCTTAACAGCGGCACCCGTCGCCTTCTTCGCACCGCCAGCGCCAGCTTTCTTGGCTGCTGCACCACCGCCGCCGGCTGCCTTCTTGCCCTTGGCCGGTCTCGCCTTGGCAGGCTTCTTCGTCCGACGCTCGGCCTCGGCCGCGGCGAGCTTGATCTTCTCTTCCACAATTTGCTTCTGAATCATATTCGTAACAACTTGCTGTGTCGTTATCATAGTCATGTCCGGTGCGGCAGCGTCGAGAAGTTTGTTCAGGCGAGCATTCTCCTCGTCCAAACGCTTGACGAGGGCGTTGACAGTGTCACTCGAAAGGGGCGCCACCGAAATCTCGCCGCCTTCGTCGTCGCTGTCCTCAGCATCCTCATCGGAATCCTCATCCTTAACAGAGGGGCTGTGTGCAGCCGCCTGCGTCGTGTGTGCCGCAATCCAGCTGTCCTTCTCGGCCCACTTCTGCTTGAACAGGTCCTCAAGACGATTGGCCGCGTCCACAACCTCACCGACGACGTTGAACTTCCGGCAGTTCTTGACGATCAAGCCAAAGTCGTTCTCAAAGTCCTTGGCAGACACATACTCGCCGAGATTCAACTTGGTCTGCATCGTGCCTAGATCCATCGGCTTCTTGATCACCTTATGGTACGTCGGAATCTGCAGCGCAACAGCGTCGACCGGCTTCAAGAACCAGTGGTTGTTCTCGTAGTGCTTGGCCTTGAGCAGCTCCTTGAGCACCTCTTCGCAGAACCGGAACTCGGGCGACTTCTTCTTGGGGTTCTTGGGCTCGTATCCAAGGTCGCGGTTCTTAGGCGGGTGGATGGGCCGCTTTGGCCGGTCGCCGTCGTTCTTAGCTGAGTCACGGCGGATGATGGGCACGCCCGACGACGGGACAGCGAACACCGGTGTGGATGCTTCGACAGCCGTGGCGCCACCAGCGCCGGGAGACGACGCCTTTGCGGTCGGCGCGAACGAGGTCGAGAGCGCAAGAGGGGTTGCGGCGACGGCGATAACGGAATCCTCAATGGGAGAGCTTGCGGCGCCACGAGACTCACGGCGGTTGGTAGCAGCACGTGGCTCGGTCTGGCGAGTAGGCAGTTGCTTGGGCTCCTTCTTCTCGGGCTTCTGGGGCTCTTGCGCAGAGATCTCCGAGAGCCGAGTGAAGAAGTTGTCCACCAGCGACTTCGCCTCGTCTGTCACAGCGTTACCAAGACCGTTAAACGCCACCGAGTTTTCGAAAATCAAGAACAGGTCGGACGTAAACTCGCCATGCGTGGTGTAGGCGTTCTCACGGAGGTTGCGCTCCAGCTGTCCAATGTCCACCGGCTTGGCTACCCGTGCCGTGTACGAATCCCAGAGCATCGGCCACTTCTTGTGGACGGGGTCCTTGAAGTTGTTGCCTGCCTTTGTCTTTTTCACGCTGGCGAGGACACGACGGATTTCCTTGCTAGCATACACCGAGATGGGCGTATCGTCCAGCTTCGGGTCCGCCAAACTGCCCTCCTTGGCCGTTGCGCGCACGCGGGGCGGCATCACAACCGGGGCGACGTCGATCTGCATCTCGGTGCCGGCGGCGGGAGCCTCCGACTGGCTAGCTTGTGCAGCAGGCGCTTCAACGTCCTCGGTCTTGGCGCGCTTTGCAGCAGGGCCAACCTCTTCGTCATCCTCTCTCTCCCGGGACACCTTGCCGCCTGACGCATCCGCCATGATCGTGTCGTGTGCAGCCGCGCTGGAACTGTTTTCGCGGGAGCGGTCGTCGCGAAGAGACGGGAGTAGGCTCGAGGAGATGGAATGTGTGAGAGGCGCGGGAACCGGCGGTGACTTGGGCTTCTCAGGTGAAGGCGCCTTGGACACAGCGGCGGGTGAGGACGTTGGCGGCGCAGCAGACGCGGCAGCAGGAGTGGCATTCTCGCTGGCAGCAGGTGTGACGTCAATCATATCAACATCTGAGTCCTTTGCATCGGCTCCGAGTGAAGGCGATGCGGGCTTTGCTGCTGCAGGCTCCTCCTCAGAAGGCTTTGGTGCGCTGCCTGACTCGGGAGCATCCTCGGGTGCGCTGGCCGGCTCGGCTGCGGGTGCATCTTCTGGCGCGCTTTCAGGTGCACTCTCCGCCGCCGGCTGCTTGTCTGCTTCGGCAGAAGCCTCCTTTGCGGCATCTTCGACAGGCGGGCTAGCAGGAGCTGGTGCATCGACTGGCGCTGCTGGTGCCTCCGGGCTCACCTCCTTTGGTGCTTCTGCTGCCGGCTCCTCTACCGGTGCTGCTGGGGCCTCGGCAGGCTTGTCGTTCTTCGTATCGTCCTTCTTCTCGGCGTCGCTTAAAGGCTGCTCTGCCGTTGGTGCGGGTTCCGGCTTTGCGTCATCCTCTGCGGGCTTGTCGCTCTCCGGTGCGTCGGGTGTCGCGGTCTTTTCCACTGCAGAAGACGTCGAGTTTGCTGCAAAAGCATTGGCGTTCTTGGTGATGTTTTCTGCGATATCCGACGACTCCGTCTTGTCCAGTGGCGTGCTGTCCGGCTTTGGCGATGACGACGCTGCGGCGGAGTGTCTGTAGTTAGAGAGAGGCATGGTTAGCAAACAGGACATATCAGGTGCGAATCGCATAACAATCAAAGCGCAAAACAGAAGTGTGGTTGAGAGCTGACTCAATGAAAAGGGGAGGCACGATATAGGGAGGCATGGTGAGGAAAAAGTTGCTGTGAAGGCGATGCGCAATTCACTGGGGAGAATCGCATGGTCGCCGCGCGCGCTGTATATATATTTGAAAAGATGGCAAATATGGAAAATAAATGGCAGACTACCACAACAGGGAGTAGCGAGATGGGTTGATCCAAAGCACTGCATCGCAAAGTCGCGCGACAACAGTGTTTGGTTGTCACGGTGAATGACAACAGCGCCGTGCGCGTAAACAGATACAGGCAGCAAGATGCGTGCGTGCGTGCGCTGTGCAAAAAGGAAGGAACGACTGAGATGATGCGCAATTGCGCAAATAGGGAAGGAGCGAAGCAGGAAGGCAGGCGCAATGGGAGGGAAGGTGCGAATGCGCAATGCATGCGCCCAACAACGACATGAAAAGGAAAAGATGAAGAAAAGAAACGGGACGAATATGCGACTTACCCATTCACGCCGTTGCTCGTCGGCAGGTCGTCTGAAAGTGAGGCCATTTTGGATGGCTGTTTGTGGTCGAGGGAAGCGATGTCTGTCAGATGCGGTGATGTCATGACAGCCATTCGCGGATTTCGGGGTTCGAGCGTGAGGTGAAATGCGCCTTAGGTGGGAAGCAGCGACATGAACACAAATCGGGGCGCGATAGGCTAGAGAAGGCGTGGCGTGTCAGTGTTCTAAATAGCGAGAGCGCAGAAATCGAGGCAGCCAATGCGCCGAGCCCCGCCTCTTTGTTTTATTCTTATTTCTTCTGACGAACAAAAAAATAAAATAAAAAAGAGGGGGGTATCGGGTTGCAATAGCAAGGGAAGGAAACAAAAGAAAAAGAAAATACAGCGCGCGCCAGGGGGTGTATATGTGTCGCAAAGAAAACAATAAGAGAAGGCTGGCAGTCTGGATAGCGCTGGTACTCACTGTTGCAGCGGTGTCGGATAAGGAAGGAACGAAATAAGGGAGGCTGGGGTGAATTCCTAATGGTGGTTGGCGACTAACACAGGGCAAATGTTAGATAAAAGCGTGTGGCGGATGAGTTGTGGCGGGTGTGTTGATGACTAAGTGTCGGCGAATGCAGGAACGAAGGGGAAGAAAAGATAAAATTGAAGAAAGAAAATAAAAAAGCGCGGCGATTGGGAAATAAAAAGGTGACAGTGTAAATAAAATGAAATAACTGGGGTCGGTCGCGCAAATGACTGAGCCTTCAGCAAGCCTTGGGGGAATTGGGGGGAATATTGGGGGGGATGAGAGGCGAAAAGGAGCGAGGCAATGGGCGGAAACAGAGGTGAGAAGCAGAGGTGGGAGGAGAACGCACTAGCTGGAGGTCGCTGTAGAGGGACGGCGGATGCTGATTGGCTGGTGGGGTCAGAGGAACGTCGCGTTTTCGAAATTTCAAAAGAAAAAACACATGTCAGTCCCGGTCGGCAGGCAGGAGGTATTTATTTCGAAAGGTATGTTGGGCGCCGCTGATCTGGTCTTATCTGTGATTCGTCTGTGGTTGGACGAGAGGACAAAAGGGAAGGAGAAAGAAGGGGCGTAAAAGCGTGAAAGCGTGAAAAGGGGGGAGGGGTGTGTTTATGTGGGTGAGGCAATGGCCCGTGCGCTGATCGGCGTCGAGACTCTGTGCGAAGGATGGGACGCTAAAAAAAATAAAAGAGGGAAGAAAAACGAAGAAAACCGAGGGGAAACCGAAAAAAAAGTTCCCAACGGCCTTGTTGCTTATGTACCCTGGCTCGGCACTAAGAGACCGCGCAGCCAATCAGAGGCCGTGCGCAACGCGGGCCACAACACCACTGCGGCGCACAGCTCGCGCCTGCCCGTCAAAGAAAGAAGAAAGAACGTCAAAGAAAACATTAAAAAGGCAACTGCGACCGTCCATGAGCCTTCCAAAACACGACCAAACAGAAAACAGCCTGCACAGTGGCACGTGGACATCGCGACAAAGCAGCAGAAGGAGCGACCGCAAAAGAAGCGCAGAGAGACAGGACAGCAGGCGCGTATATCACGACCAGCGACAATGACAGCGACAAGGACAGCGACGACAACGACGACGACGACGGGTGCGCGCATAAGGACATTAGACAGAGTCGCCCAATGGACCCCAGCAGCACGGCATCCCACTGCGCCGTTGGCAGCATTGCGCCATGAGAGCGTGCGCTGAAGCATTTAGGTTGCGCCCTGGAATGGACGCGCCGGAACGGGCAGGTATCGCGCAGCTCCTGTCGCACCTTCCCACACAGTCGCAAGTTAAGCTTTGATGAAAGGCAGCTGTTCACACCACATCGCCTACGCATTGTCTTGTTCAAAGACCTACTTCAACATCAATCACGTCGAGGTCGTCTTTGCGACTCCATCGCGACTCTCAACCGGGATGCGCTTCTTTATTATGGAGAAGGCGCGCACGCGCGCACTCCTCCATTGTCAGGTTCCCGGTTCTTTTGTTCGTGTCGCGTCTGAAAAGGCTCCAATTGAGTGTGGAACCCTTACGGTCTTTGTTTGGTTTGCCTTCCTTCTTCTTCCGTTCTTCCTGTTCTTTCATTGCGGAGCCTCGAAGGCAATTGGACCCAGCAAGGCGTAAAGGCGTGCGAATAGCCATCGCGCTGCAAAACTTTGCGACACTGTGACATATGTGCACTGTAAAATGCGACAGTGCACCCAGAAGAGACATGGGTGGAGCTCTCTGTGAGCTTAATGGCCAATGAGTGTGTCGTCTTGGGAGAATACAGTGGGCCCTCAACAGGTGCTCATCAAAGCAATCAGAACTTGAGGTAACGGAAAAGAGAACACGGGAGATCTGACCCACATTTTGATGTTGCAAACACCAATAGGCAGCCACGGACGGGCACTGGCCCCACATCTTACACCAATAAAAATGGCACGCAGCCCGTGCCCATTTCCGAGGCTGATGCCTGAAATGAGGCACTGCCACAGTGCGCAATTTCCAGCGATGCCGAATTTTGAAACGAACCGCGTCACGTGTAAACTATCACATGACTCATCACACCTCATATTAGTCACTTGAGAAGTACTCGGTCGTGTGACCTTGCACGTGCCTTTGTTGCAAAGGCCAAAGGACCCACCCAAAAGGCGGCGAGGATTCTGCCAGGAAAAAAAGTAAAGTGACCCAGTAAAAAAAACTGAACGAGGACGAGGTTCAGAACAATTTTTTTTTCCTTCTCTGATTAGCAGTGAGAGGAAGCAGAACAACGAGATATTCTCTTTCTTTGCTCTTGTTCTTCCAATCGCTTTGTTTTCTTTCCGAGAAGCAGTTCACATGACGATACGGCTGTGCATCTAATGACATAAACGCCTCTTGCATTTTGATCATTCTTTGTTTTTTTTTCTTTTATCTTTCTGCCTCTCTTTCATCCCCATCGCATCTTTCGACCCTCACAACAACCATATACACATATACAATGTCGTCCACAAAGCGGAAAGCACCGCCGGTGCGCATTGCCCAGCCCCAGACGACACGGAACGCCAAGCCCATGGCCAAGGCACGCATCAACGAGTCAAAGACGTCGGTTGTCACCGTGCCCAAGCACCAGCAGAAGTCGAAGAAGAAGGCCGCCGGCGAGGCGATTGAGATCTCCAGCGACGAGTCCGACAACGACGATGCCGCCGCGGTGGACGAGGACGACCTGATGGACGATGACGAGCCGGCCGCGGCTGAGGCTGACGAGCCCAAGACCAACGGCCACGCCAACGACACGAAGAAGGACAACGCCGCCGCCACCACCAACAACGATGACGACGACAACGCGTCCGCAAACGAAGACGAGGAGGACCACGAGCCCACGTTTGGCGACCTCGTCCGCGAGCACGAGACCGTCGACGTGACCGCCGCCCTGAACCAACTGAACCCGACGGAGGCCAACAGCACGGATGCTGCCACGAACGGTGCCGTCTCCGGCAAGAACGCCACCTCCGCCCCGACGCTGGCCTCGCTCGGTCACCTCCTCAACGCCGCTCTGCGGTCGGGCGACGACGCCAACCTCGAAGTCTGCTTCAACACCACCACCGACGCCGTCTGGGTCCGCAACACCATCCAGCGCCTCGACCCGTCTCTCGCCGGCACGCTGCTGCAGAAGCTGGCCGCCCGCATCCACCGCCGGCCCGGTCGCGCGCACACGCTGGTCGGCTGGGTGCAGTGGACCCTGATTACACACGGCGGCGCGCTGCTGGCGAACCAGGCGGGTGTGACGCGGGCCCTTCAAGAACTGCACCGGGTGCTGGAGGAGCGGGCGCGGGGGCTCAACAGTTTGTTGCTGCTCAAGGGCAAGCTGGACATGCTGGAGGCGCAGATGCAGCTGCGGCGGCTGCAGCGGGCGGGTGGCAGTGGAAACAGCAACAACAACGGCCATAGCGGCGTTGCAACGGTTGGCGGCCGGGCCGGCAGCAGCAAGGCGTTGGACAGCGTTAGCAGCCTGAGCCGGCGCGGCGCTGGTGGCCGGAGACGGAACGGCGGCGGCCTATCGGTGCGCGGCGCACGAGGCGACGTGGACGACGAGGAGGAGTTTGTGGCTACGTACCGTGAGGAGGACGATGTGGAGGAGGACGTGACTGGCCAGATCCTGGTGAACGGCGCTGGCGTGGCCGGCGAGTCCTTCATTGCCGACTCGGACGAGGAGGCGCTCGATGAGGACGACGACGAGGACAGCGAGGGTGATGAGGACGACGATGCCGAGGACGACGATGATGTCGAGGAGATGGACGAGGACGATGCCGCCGAGGAGGACGAGGTCGACTTTGACGACGTCGATGACGAAGACGACGACGACGATGAGGACGACGAGGAGGATGCCGCCGCCGCACCGCCGCCCAAGCTGCAGAAGAAGTCTGGGGGTGCGTTCTCGAAGCGGAGGTGAAGAACAGTCACAGAGTTGGTGTATTGATGAAGGGCCACGAAGTCCCTCTATTGTATTGGATGTCATCTGACATGTTTTGCCTTCATATTCTGCTTTCACAGTTTTGCGTTGACTCCTTTTCATCATCGTACGGCGATCTCCGAGTTTTTCTGTTGTATGTACTAGCAGCATCCGGTTGTCTTTACTATTTTGCCCTATAGATAAAAATTCAAACTGGAGTTCGGATAGGAATTTAAAAGACATGTTCATTATTGCACTCTCACTTCCTCTACTTGTGATGCATATAATCGATCGTGAAATGTATTATTGTATGTGTGGCCTCCTCTATATGTTCGCTCCCAAAAGCCACGTGTGATAAATGTACTGAGGCCAACGCCCAACGCAATGCTGCAACAAAAACAAAGCCAAACGTACAAATGAGCTAAACCAGACCACATATCCTCCAGTATATGACAAAAGAAAGCCCCAGAAAGGGAGTTGTATAATGTAGCAAATAAAATTAGAAAGAAGGGATAGAGTGCTCAAGGCCAGACGCCCTGACGCCAGCGCTCGACGCGGTCGGCTTGCGGCGGCTGCTGCACCTGCATCTGCATAGGCATCCCCATGGGCATCGTCATGTTGGGCATCTGCATTTGCATCGGCATCTGCATTCCCCCTGCGTAGCCGTTGTACGCAGGCGGGGCAGCGCCGTAGACACTGCCATAGGCCATGCCGTTGTTGCCCATCATACCCTGTTGCGGCATGACGCCAGCGTAGCCACCGAAGCTCGTGCTGCGGTTGTTCATGCCCATTGTGTTGAGGCCCGAGCCAATACTGGCACCACCCATGCCCATGCCGCTCATGCCGTTCATGCCGTTCATGCTATTCGTGCCGTTCATGTTCGCCATGCCCGCCATGTTGCCCATCGAGGCCGGCGACGTCAGGTTCAGTGCGCTCGCGTTGCCCATGGGACCGCCCATGGCACCCGGGTTGGCCCAGTAGCCGACACCGGGCCCGTCGTTGTGCTGCAGGATGGTTGTGCGGTTCAGCATGCCGCCGATGCCGCCCGCACCATCGTTGAGGCGGCCGCCCAGGAAGCCCCCCGGTTTAGTCACGCCGCCGCCGAGGCTGGTGTTGGAAATGTTGCGGGGCATCTGGGCGCGCATGGCGGCCATTTTTTGTTCTTTCTCATAGGCTGCACGAGCGGCTTCCTGGTCGCGGCGGGTCCGCTCGGCATCCCGAGGGTGGTACGCGCCGCGGGCAACGTCGGCGGGGTGTGCCGAGAGCGCGTTGGCCATGGACAGGCGGCGGGAGCCCGTGAGCGCGTGGAGGGCTTGTCCGTTGACGGCCAGGCCGCCCATCTCCTGCTCGCGGGCATCCTTCTCGGCCTGCAGGCGCCGGCGGCGCTGGCCCAGCGTCTCCTCCTCTTCGGCCGCGGGCGGCTGCGACTTGGCCTTTTCTTGTTCAAGCGCCCGCTCGCGTTCCTTGGCCTCTTCTTCGGGGTCCACAAACTGGCCGAGGAGCTCTTCGGAAAAGGCCATGCTGACTGGCCGAGCGCGGGGCAGCTCGCTCTCCTCCTTGGCCTTCATCCGCTGCAGGCGGGCAGCCAGCGGCTCGTCTTCGACCTCCTCTACACCGCCCTCCGAGCCTTCCTTCTCGCCGTCCTCGCCCTGGTTGTCGGGATGGGCCACACCATTCTGGTTGAGGGCAGCGAGGGTCGGTGTGAGGGTGAGCATGCTCTGGCGCTTGACGGCGTTGCTGCCAAAGTTGGGGCCGAGGTACATGCTGACGGCGGTGTCGCGACCCTGCAGACGGTCACGGCGTCTGCTGAGGGGCTCATTGTCTTCGAGCTGCTTCTTCTCCATGAGACCAAGAGGACGGTTCATCTCGGCAACGACAGCAGAAATATCGTTTTGGCCGGCCGCCTTGGCCGCGTAGAGCATGCCCAGTGGGACGTCCTCATCGTCGCTCTGGTTGTCGAGGGGTTGCATGGAAGGGTCTTCCCACGCAAGGTTGACCTTTTTGACCTTGCGTGCCCGCCGCTCGATCTCGGCGACGGCATCCAGCTCGAGTAGAGTCGAGTGCATGCCGTTGGGGAACACCTGGTTGATTGGGCGCGTCCGCAGTTTCTGTTGCTGCTTGCGAAGTTGAAGTTCCGCGAGCAGCGTCGTCGGTGCGCCCTGGTAGGCCGCACCCGTCAAGTCGTCCTCGCCATCTTCGTCCTCTTCATCTTCCTCCTCATCCTCTTCCTCGCCGTGCTCGCGGTCGTATTCTTCGTCGTCCGACACCCGCTCATCGGCATCTGGTGCCAAGATACCATTGGTGCCTTCGCTCAAGCTCGGTGACAGCACCGCGCCGTCAAAGTTCTTTGAGAGACGTCTGCGAACGCGGGGCACTTCAAACTCGGACCGGCCATCACCCACAGGCTCGCTCACTTTCCGAATGTGACCCATTATGGACATGAAAGAGCCTCTGGACTTGGATGTCGGCAGGTCCCCTTGCTGGACAGGCGAGAGTCCTGGGCGTTTCCCGGCGGCATTGTTTGTATTGTTGCCAGCGGCGCCGGCCTTCTTCTTGGGCCGTCTCTTTTCGGCACCGTACACCTCGGAACCCAGGTGGCCGGCAAAAGCATGGTCTGTAAAGGCGCCGACCGGGGCAGCAGCGGCAGCGTCGAGAATGCTGTCGAGGGTGTCCATCGCGGAGCCGTTCTTCACCTCGATGTTGGCTGTGGTAGATGGCTGATCGAAGTAGGCAGAGGCACGGAGATGGGCGGGCAGCTTGCTCATTGTCGACATGCGAGACTTGCGTCTGTCGGAATCGATCAAACGCGAAGGGCGACGAAGATGGTTCAAGTCACCCGGCTCACCTTCTTCAGTGGATCCTGTCGCAGGTCCGGCCTCGGCATCAGCCGCAAGAGCCGGGTCAATCCCTAGCAGTGACTGTCTTGTCGGTGACCTTGATGGATCCTCACCCTCGCCGCTCAGGGCCGGAGACAAAGCGTTGGGTGAGATGGAGTTGGAGGTCAAGTCGGGGCTGAGAGTATCCGAGCCGCCCATGAAGTGGGAGCCAGAGTCACCCTCCATCGGGTCAGGAAGCCAGACACGCGACTGGCGTTCTTGTTTCGGCTCCCGCAATTCGGGGCTCTGGCCTTGCATCATCATCATGCTCATGACCTGCGACCGCCGTGCGTTGCGCTCGGCCGCCTTTGGGTTTCTCGACAGCTTTTGGGGCAGCTGCAGCATGGCCGGGACACGAGCTGGGTAAAACAGCATCTGCTGACCGGTGCGAGGATCAAGGTACGATGTCGGACGGGGTGGGTGCGGGAGGCGCTGTTTGTATGCTGCCGGCGGTGTCTGGCGAGCGGGCTCCTCGGATGGCGGGCGCTCCAGAATAGATGGTGCATCGCCGCGTATAGAACGCCGCAGGCTTGCCACCTCCGGATCGCAGTGGACGCCGTCAAAGTCGTCAAAGGCAAGTTGCGCCTGATCAAACGTGGCACCAGATGCGGACGTTGCCGGTCGCTCTAGTTCATTCTCATCATCCGCGTGGTGCTCTGCGTCTGGTGCCGTCTCCTCCCCGATCGCCGTGTTTGTTGCCGGGTCGATGTCGTCCTCATGATGTTGCGGGGCGCTGTCATGCTGAGACAGAATCTCCATATGGCCAGAGGGAGAGTATTCGAGGTAGGCGGCAGGGTTGGGGACGTACTGCGGTGGGGAGGCATAGCCCAGGAAGTCGGTGACAGAGGGGCGGGCGATGGGAGGAGGTGAGCGGGAAGAAAGCAGGGCAGAGTCGGTGCCGGCAGAGGAGCCAAGTGCTGGCTGCTGGGTCCATGACTCATGGTTGGGGGTCAGCTGAAGGTTTGCTGCTACTGCATCGTCGTCACCCTCGCCGCCAGAGTCCACATCCACGTGCTGGTGGGCAATGGCGCGGATCGTGTCGTCGTCGTCGTGGTCTTCGCCGGCTGCCATACGACGGTCGGCCTCGTCCAGGGCATCTTGTGTGAGAGAAGACGGCGGTTCGAGTTCTGCAATCTCGGGCATGGACAGCTTGCCAGAACGAGCACTGCGAACAGAGCTCTTGCCCGGTCCGTGACGCGAGAGAAAGGGGAAAATATCGTCGCCGCCCGTAAGGGATTGGTCGGAGATGCCGAGGATGTTGGCCATTAGGCTGCCGTGGGCGCTGCCAGTGCTGCTTGCCTTGCTCGCCGACCGCTGTCGACTGCCGCCACCGGCAACGGAAGAACCGGGCGACATGATGTAGTCGTTGGGAGAGAAGGCGCCTGAGCGGGCGGCGCTGTTCAGCCCAATGATCGAACTTTGTCGTGAGAAGTCTCGTCGTAGGGGGGGTACCTCTGTCGGGTCCGCGACCGACGTGGCTCGTGACGACGCCTGCCGGATGCTTGCTGCGAGAATGGAGGAGCGTCGGCTGTCGCTCCGTTTGAGTTCCTGGTGGGCCTCGCGAATGGCCGTCTCGATGGAGCCGGTGCTGGACAGCTGCTCGGCGGTTTCTTCGAGCTGGGCGATGTTGCCAACGATGGCAATCGAGCCGCCGGTGGGGTCGGGCACGGGCTGTCGGAGAGGCAGGTCGCCGTGCGAGGAGGTCGTGCGGACAATGGCGGGCTGCTGGGGCGGCGGCGGCGGCGGCGACGACTTCGGCTTCGGCTTGACAGCCTTTGGCTGGACGATCTTTGTTGTGGACGACGTGGTTGCGAGAGCGCCAGCAAGAGGTTTTGCGGCGCTGTTTGTATCGTGGGTGGAAGGGTTTTCGTTGGGGAAAATTTCTTCGCCTCTCGCGCGTGTAGTCGGCGTGACACGCTGTGTCGCAGGTCCGGAGGAGTGTTGTGGTCCTGGCTGTGCTGCAGAATTCAGTGCGAGATTTGACGTCTCACAGCGTGGGCGGGCGTCCTGAGGAGGCGCAATATTCGGCGTCACAGAGGCGTCGGCGTCGCGAATGACATCCACTGTGCTCGTACTCGTAAGGCCACTCGATTTCGCGATGGTTGTGTTATCGCTACTAGCACCAACGCTGTTGTCCGATGTGCTTTTTTTGGACCTCGTGTCCCTGAGCGGCCCCTTTTCCGTTGCAGCGCTGGTGGCTCGTATTGGCGCTGGTGATTGGGCCCTTTTTGCCGTATTAGCGGCCGCCACTGCGCCCACTGTACTTGTTCCCATTGGCGGCTGAGGCGCTTCGCCCTTTTCGGACCTGCAAACAATAACAACCGGCTGGTAAGTCACTGGGCTCAATGTATTGCGGTTTTGGCACTGCAAACCTGCGTCGTATTTTGCGTTTCCTTGTTTGGCAAAAAGCACGGGACGAGGAGCAATGAAGAACAACAAGCGAATGAAAGGAGAGGAAAAACTTGAAATCGATAAATGGACCCAATTGCTTACCCTGCAGATTTAGGCATGTCGCCAAAGGGGAATATTGTGTCCTGGTTGTTGCCGTTATCGTCACCGATGTCGACTGCGTCGTGGTCGCGGTCGTCGGCCATGGCACTGCTGCCCACGCTGGGCGGGCACCACGCGTCACCGCCGTCCAGCGACGACAGAGGTGTGAGAGGAGTCGATGCGGCTGCGCCTAACAATGACAAGAAGCCGGCCGACGGAGGTGAGAAGGAGAAGTCCGAATCAGACGGGGATGCAAGGCGGGAAAGTGGAGATGTTGACGAGACGTCGACGGGTAGTTTGTGCGCCGGAGTTGTCGTCGCATCGATCTCGGAGAGCTTTCCGGCAATGTGGCGGTGGTGTTCTCTGTCACCTTCAACGGCGGCGTCGTTGTTGTGCGTGTTTGTGATCGTCGTGGCGATGATGTCGGTGGCGTGTGCTGTAGGTGGTTGTTGTGGAGGCCCGTGTCCGTTGCTTTCTGTCGCCATCGTGGTCGCTTTTTCCTGGCAGGGCTGAAGGTCAGGTCGTATTGTCGTGATGTTGTCCACAAGAGTCGTCACCAATCGGGAATTCGACTTAATAGAATCTAGAGAACATCTGAACGGTCAAAAAGTGCTCTAGGGACAGCTGCAGGGAGATGTGCAAAGTGAAATGGGGGTGAAGAGTGTAAAAGTGTAAAAGAGTGTAAAAGAGTGTAAAAGAGTGTGTTGCAGATCGCGGAGGGTGGGCAATTCGAGGGCGAGGTAGGAAGAGCGTATTCATCGGAGACGGAAAAGCAGTTGGGGGTGCAACATAACACAAGGACCGGCCAGTCGCAAAAGACAAAAGAGGATGAAAGGGTTCGAAAACACCAAAAATATGAAGGAATGCAAGACAAAACACGAGACGGGGGAATGAGAAGAAGTCCAGAAACCCCAGAAGAAAGGAACGAAAGAAGGGAACGATGCACAAAGATGAACAACGGCCAAAACAAAAGAACGAAAGAGGGTTGCGAGAATGCGAGAGTGACAAGAAAAATGAGCGATACCGAAACACTGGAATTAAAAAAAAGAATCAAAAAGAAAACTATTGCAAGGACCACTGGGGCCAACAGCGAACGGGCGGACCGCAGAACCACCAAGTCGCGTGGAGACGTTCTCCAAGTCGTCTCCAAAGGTACGAAAAGAAAGTGAAAAAATCCTGGGCTAGGAACGAGAGTGAGAGAGCAGGAGGCGAAACGAGACGGGATCCGCGTGCCTAGCAAGGAAGGCCCATGATGCATTCCAATCTGTTTGTTGCTCTCCTGCTCCGTGTTTTGCTCACGGCCTCATCCCTGTCGCCTCGTTTTTTTCTTTATTTCTTCTCTCTGGCCGCGTTCGGGGAAATGGGTCATGGTGTGCCTGATAATAAAGTAGAGTGCGCTCGAGGAAGACAAGACGGCAGAGGAAACAGGGGCACGGCGCGAGGTACAGCATCCCAGGCATGGAAGACAGGCAGGCTGCAGGGTGAAGAGGCAAGGGGAACGGGAAGGAAAAGGCGGACGGGATATAGCAGATTGACATACCATTAATGTCGGGAAGACATGCGACGGGTGTGACGAGAAGAAAGGGCAAAGAGCCACGCCCGGCACGGACAGGGCGTCGTTCGAAAATGAGAAGAAGCAACGACGTATTATTCGAGAGTCGTGGCTGAGGTTGGGGGCGAGATTTGGTATTGTCTGCTCCACGACGTCTGCAATGCGCCACTCGAAAGAAATGGTCGTTTGTCGGCGTCTTATGGGGGCGGCGACGGGAGGAGACGAAGACGGGAATGCTTCAAAGTCAGGAAATCGAAGAATCGAGGCGTCAAAAAGGATCAACACGCTGCAGGGGTCGAATGTAGGTGCAAGCAGGATTTCTGGTGCCTTGCTTTTTCGCCTTTTTTCGGTCGCGTGTCGGTGTGCTGTTCGATGCGGACTCCAAATACGATCTGGACTGGTGCGGCGGCAAGTCCAAACCTCTAAAAAAGACGTGGAGTTCAGAAATACCGGGCAATGTTGGAGTCGTCGAGAGGAATAAATATAGATGAAGACGACAAGAGAAGACAGAGATGAGGCCAAAAAGGAGAGGTGAATCAAGGGCAGCCCAGAATAGAAGATAAGGAAGGAGATGAACGTTTAGATGAGGAAAGCGGCGCGCATTGTTGTCTGCGCCTTCCTTGTCTACACTTTATTTCGAACCGTTATCTTCGCGCCTTCCTCTCGCATCGCCCATCTGCGGCCTGTTCCCAGACCTGCTCTTTCCATTTTAAGATACGCCCTTGCAGCAGCAGGCAGGAGCGGCGCCCGGCACTTCAAATCGTTAGTTTTCATTTGTGTTTTGCGCCTGTGTCGTCCCAGCTGTGGTCCCAGCTGTGCTCTTGTGCTCTCGTCTTGTCAGACGACTTACACTACACAGGCTTCTTCGCCCGATGACTTGCACTCAACAGCTGAATGCACCAGTCGCATAATAGGACACCAGACCGTCGAACCCCAACCAGAAGTCCAGATGGAAGATTACAGGATGGGGGAAGGTGCGGGGGGCTTGCCCCGGCTGAAAATCAGAAACAAGGGAAAGACCGAACGAGATCCAGGGAACCCGATGGGAAAGAGCGCCGCTTACGTCGCGCAGGTTTGGGTTTGCGAAACGACGAGTAGGAGGACGCCGTGGGCACGATCAAAACGAGAAGGAGCCAACCCCAGGAACGAATAACACGCCGAAAACAGCAACCACCAGCAAGTCTGGCCAGCCTATTACGCAGCAGCCAGCTCGACACTAATACTTTGCATCCTCGTCCTCGTCCTCTTACTTGCTGTAAGTGCAGGACAAGCAGAATATGCGTACCCGTAATCACTGTACGTGTTTCGTGGAGCCGGTACGCGTCCTTGTTCGTGGATTGCATAGCGTCATCGATCTATTGCATGTTCTGCGGGCGCACTTGCACTTGGGATCCTCTTTTGCGGCACTTCTTTTTCTTCTGCGGCAAAGCTGAGCGAGCTTGAGGTTGCAGCCCAGCCCGCCCTGGCAAATAAAACCAAGATCAGAAAACCCACAGCATCAGATTCCCTGGTTGACCGTTCGTCCCTTCCTTTTTTTGCACCAGAAAAATGTCCCTCATGGCAGGCCTACAAGGGCTTGGCATACGTGCTCTGGTGCTCGCTGACTCCCTATCCTTGAAAGACATGGGGGGCAAACAGTTGTCAGTTTTGCGCCGTCTGTTTCACCATCACCCATCACCTACATCCCTGGACAGAAAATTCTTTCAAATATCAAATATCCTTGTGCCATGGCGCCTGTAAGAATAGAAAAGGAAAGGAAAGGAAGAAAGAAGACGAGCAAGGTCGGCCCTACGCTGTCTTTTCTTCCTCCTTCCTTTCGCGAATGCTTGATTCCATAGGATTTTTTTTTCCCTTTTGTCCCCTTGGGAGTTGTTGGGGTTTTGTTGGAGGCGTTGTGCTTTACGGCCGGTGTGATTCGCTGCCTGTGCGGCCCATCGTTTTGCCATGAGAACGACGACGGGGTTTGGTCTTGTGCCTGGGGCCCGCACCCAATGATCGATCCAAATCGCAAGACGCACATGACACAATTGGGAGAGAGCAGCACAGCTGGCGAGAGGGATAGGGGGGGGACACGCGCACTCGTTCCCTGTATCTCTCTGACAGAATGTCCTGCTTCTAATCAGACAGGGCCATTCGAAAGGAAGAGGACGGCGGGGGAGGGGTCTAGACACGACCGCCTTCCCTGTCCAGCGTGCTCGACGGCCAGAACATCTAGGCAAAGATAGATTGCCATTACAGACCAGCCCGGGGACCGGAGACCGTCGCCTTGTCCCTGAAGCCCTGAGAGAGACTAGTTGAGGCTCGGGGCGATCAGCAGCGCGGCCGTTTCCATCTATCAAACTTTGAGCGAACGGCCTAGACTTTTATCTAGATACAAGTAGATACCACCCAATACCGCCACGCGTCCCCCGGTCTATCAAGAGGATATGCAACAGACAGGGGGCAAGGCTGTTAGTGTTATCTTTAAGAGCAAGTGTGAGTGCATCGGGTGTTTGTGGCTTGTGCGAGCTCTATTTTGGACTACCGTTTTGTTGATCGACTTGGACCTAGCTCGAGATAAAGGGCTGCAATCATAGGGCACGGCCAAGAGATAGAATCGTAGTGCCATCTGCAACTCACTTCTTATCTCAAGACATGCCTGCCACAGATGCACAATCTTGATGTTCCAATAAACTTTCCCTTCTCGGTACAAGAGCCGGATGATCCCGGCTTACCTTATCAAGAACTCGACGACAAACTCAAACCCAAAGGCTGGCACACACGACAGTTGATAGGCGACGATACCGACCTTCTACATGTCATCCCTCATCTGGACGCCTTGACTACATGAACGTTCTCGTTGCACCTTTTTTACATTTCGAGATGTTAAAGATTGGGGCTTGTTGAAAGTTAAATTACACCGACTACGTCTCGAGGTAAAGGCTGCATCCATGATGATGGGGTAGCTATCTCCAATACACTCCTATGATAGAGCTGCGAAGATATCAAAACCACAACCAGGAGCCGTTCGTCTCAATAGAGAGGCATCTCTAGCCGGTTTATGAAGGGCGATAGTTTGGTAGTACCCATGGATCGCCAAGATGAATCGAATCTCCCGACAAGAGGGGGGAGCGAGATTGCACAGACTGTGCCTCGCACGAGGGGTCTCACACATGGTCCTGTCCTACATTGTCACATCTCCATCGAGGGGCACTTGAACAAGGACATGAGTCGTTGACGTTATTGTATAGCAATGTAAGACTGGAAGAAGCTGAGAGTTCCTTGATAAAACAGTGGCACGAACGCAGGAGGACCAGACATAGAGGACATGCCACAGTACGCAAAGCCAGAGTCGTCTTGGACGCCATTCATTAATCAACAACATGGCTAGAACAGCAATCGATATGGCCCTGTAATGGTGATAACGTTTCTGTTCTCTTCCTAGCGGTTCCAAGTATCTTCATGCCGGCCTGGAAGTGTGTCTGCTATATGCATCTTATAAACGAACGGCTGTTGCCGTGATCAATGTAAAAGCAACGACTCTCCTGCTTGCATTGGAAAATACAAACGTCCTTTTTTAACACAAATAGCAACATTTTTTGCCCATTCTATTTTCCGTATATAACTCTAAGAGAAAATACAATATGTTTACTTATCGTCTTTTTTTTTTTTAAAGACTAATCTATCAAAATCATAAATATACTTTGTTTCATCTTTAATAATAAAAACAAACTTTTCTCTCCACGCCGTTAATTTTATAAA
>WNYF01000079.1:0-126545 GCA_021396225.1 Sporothrix inflata | reverse complement strand
AAAGAAAAAAGAAAAAAGAAAAAAGAAAAAAGAAAAAAGAAAAAAGAAAAAAGAAAAAAGAAAAAAGAAAAAAGAAAAAAGAAAAAAAAAAGAAAAAAAAAAGAAAAAAAAAAGAAAAAAAAAAAGAAAAAAAAAAGAAAAAAAGAAACAATATGAATGACCAGAGTATTTTTTACTATTTTTTAAAACAAAAAGGAGCTCAACCTTGCATGACGACATCCACTTTGTTCTTCTCCATTACTCGTTCACGATGCTCTCTTTCCACACCAGTGCAATCTTCTTCACCGCCTCCTCACCGATCGTCTTTGCCCCCCCCCGAAAGACGGCAAGTTACCTGTTTTCGTTTCATGTTGAAGGATAGGGAAGACAGAAGAAGGAAAGAAAAACAAGAAAGGGGACAGTATGGTGAGACAACAGACGTGCAGCGCCTTGCATGCAGGCATGCAGGCCAACAGAGAGCACCGACCTCTCAGAGCCGGCCGCTCGTGTCCCGTGGACAGAGGGTGCTGCAGCACGCGTTCGGATCGCCCTAGTAGTCTTTTCTTTTCTCCAAAGGAATATGGAAAATACGTAACAATGGCGAGAGGAGCTGCAGACCAAATGTAGACTCCACCATGGTCGGCCAAACGCACCACGCGCCCCGTATCCCAGCGTCCGGAACGGGTGCCCGGTGCAGGGCCGTGCATACCGTCGCCCGCCACGTGGGGCCGTTCTGGCTTGGAAGGAACTGATGAAAAGCAAAAGGAAAAAGATGGGAAGAGGAAGACGTCGGTGAGCATCGGCTGGTCTTGCCTGTTCTTCGCATTCTCTGTCTGTCACAAGACAGGTGCGCTCATTTCCCATTTCCCATTTCCCCTGCATCTGTTGTTCTCCTTTTCTACAATCTTCGACCGAAGCTCGTGCTTTTCGTCCCTCCTCTGTTTCGTGCTCGGCTCTGCGCGCTGTGGATGACAGCAGACGGTTGGATGCAGTGGTTGCAGGCCCCCTGGGCGTGTCCAGAAAAAGTCTACACCGCTCCTCGACGCGTGGAGCACAACCCATTCTGCATTGGCCATATCGTGAACGGACAAAGGTTGAGAACTATCTGTAGTGGATATTGTGCGTCGTGGAGCTGGAGAAAAGGCCAGACCTGGCCATTGTTAGCGACAAAGCGGGCGGTCCATTCGGTTCTTTCCCCGCGAACCTTGGCAGAGGGACAGCGTAGTTCGCCGGGGCAGAGGTTCCATCGTGTCCCGGCGTGCTGTGGGCGAGCCAAGGGAGAGATGGAAGGATGGAATGAAAAGATTGTTTGTTGGTGTTGGGAGAATGCTCTGTGTTTTTGTTACGAGGAGGCCATTCCGTGTGTTTATTCATGGATGGCGCATTTCAACGAACCAACAGGCCAACGTGCTCAAAACGCAGGTATCTTTTTTGCAGGGAGAAACAATGTCATTTCGGTGAACCTCACTCTGCATGACTTCGTGCAGCATTCCAAACAGCGACAGCCAGACAGATGCCCCCACTCACGCACTGTGCCCTCTGCAGTGAACCGTCGCTGGCCGCTGCCGTGATAGCACAACGCCATTGTGGGCAGCGATAGCGAATTGATAATGGGACAACAATCATACCCAAATGATAAACAACAGCAAACTCGCAATCGAAATGGGATTCGACCAACAGAAGAGCAGCGATGCGTATCCCCCGCCTTCTGCAGCATCCCATTGCCCACACTCACCTGAAAGATGGTGTGTCTCGAGCGTGGGGAGGCAGGCCGAACAGCGGAGGCGAGGAGGTGACGGGGGCGATGAGGGCAAATTATGCTGAAGAGGGACGTCGCGATGCAGAAACAAGGCACACGACACCTGCATCGGCAGGCAAACGCACCTCTTATCTTCTCAGCCCTCCGTGTCGTCTGGTATTGCTCCGTTGCTGTGTCGCTGTGTCTCTGTGTCTCTGTGTTCCTTTCATGTCTTCCAGATGGCTGCGACGTACGGAACACCGGCTTTGTTCCCTTGGTACGGGAGGGTGGGCGGCGTAGGGCGCTCGTTGGCCAGAGGTGCAGCGAAGTGTGCTTCCGAGGAACCACTCTTTTGTCAGTTGCCAGTGTTCTGGACGGCTTCTGGGTTGTGTCCTTTTTTGCGCTTGTCAGGCGACCGGACTGGACGGGTATCTAGTGAGTGAGGGCAGTCTGTTGGCGCTGGGGGGGGGGGACTAGCCGTACGAGCCGTAAGACGTCGTAATACGCCGTAGTAGGGCAACAATTGGACCCTTCAAGAAAGAGAAGAAAGAAAAAGAGCCGAACGAAATAGGCGGGCGACAAGACGCGGCCTCTGTCGCTGGAGGGCCGACTGTGCAGCTTCAGGTCAACTGACTGTCCACAGGTGAGTCACAGTGCATGCCAGAACAGTGATCAGAGGGGTCTTAGTGAAGACACAGCTTCAGCAGCCCCTGCTCAACCCTGTAGCGGGGGACCGGCGGGGTCGGAGGGAGCATGGGCCACGCCCGACCAGAAGTGATGTAATTGGAATTGACACTCTGACACTCTAGGGGGACTGCACCGGACGACTCGCTCTTGCCTCTGCACGAACACGAGGGCCGCCCACTGTCACTGTACTCGTACAGAGTGGGAGGCGAACTTCTAGACTCGTTTCTCATCTTCTCCGCCCGCGGCGTCCGTTCTTTACTTGGGCAGGTGCTCGCGGAGGGGGGGCTTGGAGGGGCGCTACTTCCGCAAGCGTTGCCCTTGGCGGCATCCCCTGACACCAGGGAGAAAGAAAGAAGGAACGATGGGTGGGTGCCCGTAGTTTCCTTTTGTCGATTTTATCGTGGACCTTTTCTATTTATTGTTCTATCCCTACCTGTGCGAGCGACTTGGCCTTTTGCTAGTTTTTTAAAAGTAGCTAATTTTCCTTCTGCACATCTGCACGCCAGCTGACCGCCCATTTGGGGGATCGTGAACCGAACTGGGGAGAACCCGCTCCACTTCACTTTTGCTCCTCCACCGCTTGCGACCGAAAAATGGAGTAGCGAGCATCTGCACGAGGTGCACACCTTTCCCACCAGGTCTGCCGTGCTCTGCCGCAGCTGCAATTCCTCGACGCCCGCCGACTTTTGAACTCTCCTGAACTCTCCTGAACTCTTTCTCTTCTTCTTTCCCCTCCGACCCTCCTCCATCGCATCGAGTCACCCTCGAAAAGGCGTTCGCCAACTCCTACGATCTCCCCTCTTGGACGTCGTTCCTCTCGGGTCCTACGCGCCAACACCCCTCCTTTCGCCCTATCGCCGGGTTCCACGACATCCCTGGCCGAGCACAACGAGACCGATTACAAGGGCGCCGTGCGCAGATATACACAGTCAGATTACGGCTCGAATTCGCCCTCGATCGGCACGTCCAACAAACACCGGTCGGACACAGTACGAAGACGAGAGACGAAACAACAACGTCCCGGAGAAACACACAGAACACACAGATCACACAGAACCAACAATTCCACACAGAACGCTGCATAAGCAAGCCATGCCTCCGCTTTGATCCGCCGCCGACGATCTGAGTCCTTTTTTCTTTCTTTCTTGGGATTGAGGCGGTGATCATCCCCCGACGCTCGTTTACTGGCTGCGCTGCCGATACTTTCGCCTCACGTCCCAAGTCCTGACGCAAGCTCCTTTGCCTCCACCCCGCGTGGTCTGAGACACACATCTCGCCTCACCCTTTGTTTAAGTGGACGACCGACGAACCCGACGAACACCTCGACCTACGAATAGATTCGCCTTTTCTTTCTCTCTTTTCGACCTCTTATATCCTACTATTCCGATCCATCTCAACTGCACACATCTCTCATGAGCGGAACACCGACCAACACGGGGCAGCCGGCCCGCCGCCGGTTTGCCCCCGTCCCGATCGAGACCACCTTTGAACGCTTCCGCAAGAATGGATCCAAGAATGGATCCCGGCCGGCCCCGGTCGTCCCAACCGCCCCGGCCGCCGAGCTCACACCGTCCCCATCACCCCAGTCCGACACACCGCCGCCCACATTATGGACCCTGGACCCGAGCCGCCTGCCGCCGTCGCGGGCCAACAAGGAGACCGAGAAGCGCCGCTTTGCCCCGCAACTCATCGAGTCGTCCCGCCGCTCCCGGCGCAACGGCGACATTGGCCCGGCCACCCGGCCCACCGACAAGACCGACATCACCCCCTACCACAACCACATCTACGCCCCCAAGGCCCGCAAGAAGCACCGCAAAGTCCAGTCCTTGGCCCGCCGCGAGTCGTGCGACGAAGAGACCGCCGCCCATGTCTTTGAGATGCTGGCCCGCGAGGCCGAGAAGCGGTTGCTGGAAGACGCCGCCCTCGCCGCGTTTCCCAACAGCCGCGCCCGTGCCGGTGGCGCCGAGCATTTCGTGATCCGCGAGGGGTCTGACGACGATGACAGCTCGGAAGGCCAAGGCGGCCGCAGCCGGGAACCAACGGGACCAGAGCCGCGCATCTTGCGCGCCACCACCCGCCGCACGCGCCGCGACTCGTACACGGAAGATGTCGGCTGGGCGCTGCGCGAGATGCAGGAGCACCACGAGCAGCTGACCAAGGTCCGGGGGGCCTCCATCGCCTCGGGGTCGCCATACCTTGCGCCGGGAAGCGAAAAGGCTGCGACAGCCGCCGCCGCCACACCCGACACGGCCGCCGTGTCGCTCCCCCGGCCCATGCAGCTGGACCGCATCTCCACCATCGACCTCGACCAGATGAGCATCGAGAGCCCGCCCAACGACCCCATCTGGACGACCACGGCGCGCCAGCCGACCCAAGACTCGGCCATCCAGCCCATTGGCGAGACCTTTATGCCCTACATCCCCGAGGAGCCCCTGGATTTGCCCGGTGCCAGTGAAGGCTACCGGGGCATCCCGTCGTACGCGCGGAAGTTGCGGGAAGCCGAGGGCGACGTCGACGAGGACGACGAGGAAGACTTGTTAAGGCAGAGCGCCACGCCCAGCAGCGGCGCCGCGCGCCCCATTGGCGAGGCCGCCATGCCGTACATTCCGTCGGCGTCCGAGGCGAAGCCGACCACCACCACGACGACCGAAGTCGCGTTCACGCCCGACATGGCCACCCAGATCCCCACCGAGACCGGCTTCCGCGGCCGCAACGCCTACGCCGGCTACCGCAACCGCGACCTGTTCGCGTCCGAGCGCGACGTGCACAAGCTGCGCAAGAAATCGCCGCCCATGCTGGGCAAAGAGCTCGTGTTTCCCACGTGCGCGTCGCCCAAGCACACCAAGCTGGAGCCCGAGTTCCTGTGGTCCACCAACGACATCATGGAGAAGTCGCACTCGGGCGGGGACGACGGCAAGGGCGGCGGCGACGCTACCAAGGGCCCGGGAGGCGGAGGGCAGCACGGCCTGTGGAACGGTCTCTGTATCGCCAGCGACACGACCCAGGCCATGGTGCCGTTGGAGCGGCCCGCCCTGCTCGAAACGCCCTTCCCGCCGAGCACGCCGGGCGACCCGTTTGCCCACCCCTTCAGCCAGAGCGACCCAGGGACCGTGTACGCCGAGCCGTCGCACGTCCACGGAACGCAGTCGTCGCACGTCCCCCACGGCCTCCACGGCCTCCATGGCCTCCCCCACGGCAAGGCGGCCCACCCCGAACCGAGGGGTTTGCACATGCTCGCCGGCCTCGACGAGCGCCTGCGCCAGGAAAAGGCCGCCGCCGAGCTCGACGAGCGCATCGCCGCCGAGTTTACCGACCGCTTTGTGACGCAGGTGTACAACTACTTGTCCCTGGGGTACCCGTCCATGGCGTGGTCGTACGACGACGAGCTGTCCAAGATTTCGCGCATTTCCGTGGACGAGCTGGAGCAGGAGGACAGCGGCAGCAGCAGCAGTGACGGCGCGTCGTCGCCCGCCGGCTCCGCCGGCACCGTCTCCGGCCACATCTCCCTCGACGACGACGACCGCGCTGCCGCCGCCGCCGCCGCCGCCTCCGGCGACAGCGACAGCGGCATCGGCAGCGGTAGTGACACTGCCGCCAGCTACAACCACGACCGCTGTCCGCGCTGGCGCGCACTCAAGATGTATATCCACGAATGGGCCCGCCAGCACCCGGACCTCCACAGCACCGACCCGCTGGCCTGGGGCGTGCGCGAGCGGCGGGGGAGCTGGGGTGTCTAAGCATCGACGGCGCTGAAGTCGCCGGCAATCTCCTTTTTATTTTTCTTCTTCTTCTCTTCTCTTTATATACGCTCCTTTTAATTCTTGGGCACACACGCCCGTTTACGACGTTTACGACACTGCATCGTTACTGTGGTTTTTGTTTTTATTTTATCGTTGTTCTTTCCTTTAGTTTTATGTATCCTGGGAGCCTGCCTTTGTTGTGCGAACTTCCCAACATGGCAACCAAATCATACGTTCTTCCTATTTCTTATCACCACTATTTTCTCTCATTTTATGTTTTCTCGTTTATCGTGGCGTTCAATCCAAATGATTGTTTCCGGCGTTCTTCATTTGCATTAAAAAAACAGAACAGCACGTCCATGAGTCGTGACTGAGTTCAACAGACAGCGGCAGTGGCAGCAGCAAAAGTGGACAGAGAGCAGGGAGACGGCCGGCATCGTGGTGCATTTGATGTATCGTAGCCACGTTCGGATGCTGGGAGGCGACTCGGATTGCTTGTTATATATCTGGTCTAATGTAGCATACGGTATTGAAATATTGCTACTGTACAAAAAACAAGGCCAACATGCAGTGTACACGTGTGCGAGTTTGCAACGCCTCGATTGGAAGCCACTCTAAAGGTGTTGCCGTTTTCGGCTCGCAATACGTCGTACAACGAGATGTCGCGAGACAAAGTACAAAGTACGGCGGACTCATACCCCAACACAACCCCTCAGGATGGACCCGCCTGCCCCCAAAAAGAAGAAACAGAAGCTCCAAGGGCTGGCGATAGGGGTGCCAATCGCTTGGGACAAGGGGTGGACACGTAAGTCCGTTTTAGTGGTGGGAAAGACGAAAAAAGGGGTGAGCAGGTGAAAGAGCGCCGCGCCAGGGTCTTCTATTAACAAAAGATAGCGCCAAGTCGATAGCGGCTTTGGGCAGTGTCTTGCGAGCACGAGCACATGCCTACAGGGATTTCAACCTTCAGTCCTTCGGGCGAGGGAAGGAGCACCATTGCCCCGTCAGCCTCACAGCTACTTGTATCTTACTTGCGTTATATGGGGCTCATCGTACTCCGTGCTCCGTATTATTATTGCTGTTATTATTTTGTGTTTTCAGCGCCATTCGCCAAAGCTCACCAACGTCCACGGTCCATGATCCACGCCGACCAATATCCAACCGTCTCCTCTCTCCGCTTCCACGAACGGCGTTTGCTTGCCTTCCTCTACAGACCCTGACTCCGTCGCCGCGCTGCCGTCGTCGACGATCTTCTTTTCAAATCTCCCAAAAGGGGCAAAGTGGGACGGGAATTGAGAGAGCAAAGCTGGACAGCCAGGCTACAGGATACGCCTGAGACAATTCCCGAGAGAGACGACACACGACACTCGGCACTCGGCACACGACACCTGCGCTTTCCACCCCTATTCACGACATCGCGGCCTTGACATCTCGACGCTCCTGACCTACCAACCTTCGCAACACAACCCCTTCTCCTGCTCAACCCACCACCCCCCAATGGAGCAGTCCCCGCTCACGCAGCAGCCGCGCCCGGAGGCCTTCCAGCCCAAGATCGTCCAGCTGTACGACGAGCTGCTCGACCACCCGGACCACATCCCCGGCGAAGGCTTCTGGGCCGAGTTTTTCTTGCTGCGCCCCGACCGCCGCGCCCTCCGCGAACGCCTCGACGCCCTCACCGCCGGCGCCCTCCTTGCCCTCGAGGCCCAGACGCGGCAGCTCTTTGTGCGCGCCGTGGCCGTGCTGCTCGCCGGCAGCGGCGCGACCAGCCACGGTCACAGCAACGGTGCTGGCATCAACGGCCACCGCAGGAACGGCTCCGCAGGTCGTGTGGCCGGCCGAACGAATGGCGGCGGCGGCACGGCGTTGAGCAGCCGGTCAAATAGCAAAAACGGGGCCGTCCAAGCGACCTCGCCACCACGATCCGCCGTCGCGTCGTTCTCTCCCTCTACCGTCGAAAACACGCTGGCCACGCTGGCCACTTTCCTCTCGGCCGCCCTCGCCAAAAAGTACAACAACCCGTCGGCGGACGTGATCGACCTGCTGGCCGGGCTCGACCGCGTGGACGCCGTGCTGTCCGACTTTGTGGCGGCGCTGGACCAGCTGCTGCGGCACGGCCGCACGCCTGCGATCCGCCGCTATGCCGTCGACGTTGAGCTGGCCGTGACGGCGGGTGCGTACCAGACAACGCTGCTGACGTACTTTATCCAGCGGGACCTTTTTCCGTCCATAATAAAGGTAGCCATCTCCCACCAGAGCTTTCACGTACTGTGCCGTCCACTTGCTAACATACGGTCCACTGCAGGTCATCCTCGACGCACCCACTGCCTCCGTCTCCCCCTTTGTCCTCGTGGGCCTGCTGGCCAACTACAACAAATTCGAGTTCCAAAACCCCTACCAGCTACGACTCAACGACTTTGTTAACGACCAAGCGATCCATACCATTTTGTGGGGCGTGGGCGACGCCTGCCGCGGCCTGCGGGCGCAGTACATTGACATCCAGGAGGACCTGCCCGAGGGCTGGACGCTGTCCAGCACACTCGGCATGATCGGCCTGGGCGGCAGCAGCAAGGCGCCGCCCAAGCCCGTGTACGACGCCGAGACGGCCAAGACGCTGTTCGCCGCACTGCCGGGCGACGACGCCGCCGTGCTGCTGGCGACCTACGACTTTACGCACGCCAACAAGCTCTTTTGTTTTAATCTCGTGACCCTCGGCGCGCGGCCGGCGCCGGCGCCGCCCGCAACCAAGGAGGCCAAAACACAAGGGGCGCCACCACCACCACCGCCACCGTCACAGCATGCCACCGAGCCCCCGATTGCCAGCTTCGTCTCCCTCACGTCCTACCTGCTCCAGCACGCCCACCGCTCGCCGCGCGCCACGCTCTATGCGCACCTCAGCCTCATGGTCGTCCGCCTGCTCGTCGAGGACCCGGCGCTCTGCAAGCGGCTCTGCAGCAACGATGACGACGCCCGCGTGGCCGTGCGCCTCTGCCGCCAGCGCGCGCCGCACCTGCCGCTCGTCAAGGCGGGCCGCCCGCTGGCGGCCAGCATTTTGGACGCCATGGTCGACGGCATCACGCACAACCTGCGCCGGCGTCTGGATGTGGGGCTGTACACGCTGCTCCTAGGTATACTCTTGCGCCTCGTGGCGCACCTGTCGCGCACGCGCACGCGGCTGGCCTATGCGCACTGGCCGGACCTGTTCCGCGCGCTGCTGGGTCTGGTCCGGTTCCTGACGACGTACGCCGCCGACCTGCGGGGGCCGGCGTCGACGTCTACAACAAGCCACTCGCCGGGCGGCTCGGCCACGCCCCAGCTCGACACGCTCGTCGACCACGTCGTCAACCTGCTGGCCCTGGGCCTGTCGGCCGGCGAGGCCTTTTTGCCGACGCCCGCATCGTACGACGATTTGTTCTACAAGGTGGTCGAGACGGGCGAGGTGCTGGAAAAGTTTCGGGATACGTACCAGCTGGGCAACGCCGGTGGTGGTAGCGGCAGCGGCCGTGCGGCGGCCGCCACCACCAACAGCATCGACACTTTGCTGAGCGTCAACGCGCACTACAAGCAGCTGCTCGCCGAGGGCGCCAAGGGCGGCAAGGGGGGCCGTGTCAAGACCGCCGCCTCGTCGTCGTCCACACTCACCAGCCTGCAGGTGGCCGAGGTCATCAAGCAGGGGTACGAGACGCTGAGCATCCAGGCGACGGCCGGCCTGGACGGCTGGGAAAAGTACCGCGAGGCGGACGAGCGGACGCTGCTCAAGAAGGTGGCGCGGACGGCCGTGATGGACGTCAAGCACAAGGTGGCGGGGGAGGAGTGACGGAGGAGGGGGGCCAGTGGGTGTGTGATGGCAGACGCGTTTCTCGATTCAAATATCCATTTTTTCTTCTTGGGGGCATGACATGACAGCACCGGCGTTTTTATGGGATCAAAAAAGACACGAGCAAGGAATGTATTTCTTTCTTTTCCCTTTGATATAGAATTGTTATTGTTCGAAATACCAATACGTTACTGAATCGACGCATACATACGACGTGTAATATGCACGTATCCCAAATGTAGATACTCCGAACGTCGTCACAGTGTGATGTCAGAGCCCGTTGGGGAGTTCGGCTAAATCGTTGCTCTGCTGTTTGCTTCTCGAAGGCCGCTAGCTCTGGTTCTGGCCAGGGGTTGTGTGCTGCCATACGCTGCCCTGTGCCGCGCTGGGCCGCTGCAAAATCCGCTCGTAATTACCAGCCAAGCGTCGGCCCATGGCGAGTCAGGCGCTGGAGCGAGCGCAGAGGCAAAAACCGAACCACGGCCCATTTGCAGCGACTCTTGACCATTGCGGCGCTTGTCATTGGCCCGGTCAAAGCCGGGGGACGCACAGTGCACTGGGGCCACCAGGTGACGCACACTTCGCACTGTCCCAATTGTCGCCCCATTTCCACCGCAAACAGGCGGGCGGCCCTGAAAAAGCGGCCACTGGGGGGGATGTTGGGAGGAGCTCCGTTCCTGTTTGTTCGCACGTTCAGCAGCAAGAGACCGGCTAGGCCCATTTCTTTCTCATCCCATTCTGCTTTCTTAGAAATCCAACCTTTTCCACGACTACGACCTCTAGCCAATTCTTGCCGACGACAACATTTTCTTTTTCGACTGTTTCCCACGACACTCGTTCGACACGCACATCGTATACGCAGCATACACACACTTTGGTAATCGCGCATACCTTCTTCACACACACAACAGACATGAATGCCCTCCTCCCCAGGCGGTCGGCCGAGTCGGCCTGCCTCTTCTGCCGCCAGGGCCTCGTCCGGCAGTGGCGCCAGCAACAGCAGCGCCAACAGCAGCAGCACCTCTTCGGCCGCAGCAGTATGTCGTCGCCCGCGGCACCGGTCCAGCCACTCTTTGCGCCCTCTCAGCAGCGCCGCCGCTACCTCTCGGGCACAGCGGCCGCCCAGCGACCCCCGCCGTTTGCGCAGCCCGAGCCGGCGACAACGACAACATCGACAACAACAACAACAGCCGCCGCTTCCAAAACGGCCTCCACCCCCTACACCCGCTACTCCCTCTACACCGAGCCCGCATCGCCCATGACCATGCGGCCACCACCACCGCCGTCGCCCGTCGTGCCCGTCGACGCGCCGGCCCCGACGGCCCAGGAAGTGTTGAAGACACCGGTGGTGGCGCAGGCGACACAGGCACAGGCGACATCGACACCGACAACACCGGCGCAGGCAGAACCGGCAAAGGAAAGAAAGGAGACACCCAAGGCCGCCGCAGCGGCTGCGCCTACGACAGCCGCCCCCACCGCCGCCCCCAAGAAGCGCCCCTCCAAGCTGCGCGCCCCGCGCAAGGCCGCCATGCGCCTGACCCCCGCCGCCGTCGAGCAGGTCCGCGAGCTGCTCGAGGGGCCCGAGCCCAAGCTGATCAAGGTCGGCGTGCGCAACCGCGGGTGCAGCGGGCTGGCCTACAACCTGGAGTACGTGGAGAAGCCGGGCGCCTTTGACGAGCTGGTGGAGCAGGACGGCGTGCGGGTGCTGGTGGACAGCAAGGCGCTGTTCAGCATCATTGGCAGCGAGATGGACTGGGTCGAGGACAAGCTGAACCAGCGGTTTGTCTTCCGGAACCCGAACATCAGTACGTTTCCATGCCCCTACTTTCTCATCTTCATCGTATCTTGGACGTTTGCTAACAACAACAGAGGAGGAATGCGGCTGCGGCGAGTCGTTCATGGTGTAATAATGGCATGGGCGACATCGATAGAAGACTGGCAGATCAGAAGACTGCCGTGCCTGCATAATGAACCATATAATGTCTCATGTACACCTCTTTTCCTCTCCCACGTTTCCATAGAATAGCATGGTCGTTTCCTGTCTTTTTGCATGTCCTTTCCCATCACAGCGATGCATACGTTTGGGGATTCCGTGATGGGACAGTCGATCAAGCAAAGAATCAAAATTTCAACAGTACCTCAATTCGTTGTGTGTTAACAAGTGTCCTTCATCGCCTGTTGTCAATCCGACCGGCTGGTTCAACCGCCATTTCCCTGCAGCATCTGTTGTAGAAAGCCGACCGCCAATGGCAATGACGCAGTGGCGACTTTTCTTTTTCTGCTTTATTTTTGCGTGGGCGCCCTGCAAGTCCACAACCCCCCTGTAGTTTAGCGCGCGTCACGCTACCGCCTTCCGTCCCGCGACCTTGGAGCAAACAAACGCGTCTCCCCAACAAGGCTTCCTCAGGACCACAGCTGCAAAATAAAATCAATTAAACAAAACTGACAACACTCGCATTCCTGTTTTGACAGACTCGACAGACTCGAACAGGCTCCAACAGGCACTCCCGAACACACGTGTACCCTCGCACGACTTCTCTCATCACCCAACGACTCGTTTACTCGATCCTGCCCGACACCGTTACCATGTTCTCCCGGCCGGCCGGTTCGGCGGCGGCGGTCGTTGACTGCCCCATCTGCAGCAAGCACGTGCGTCCGGCCGACATCAACGCCCACCTCGACGCCGGCTGCGCAACCCATGTCGTGGAGGAGGGCGAGGAAGAAGTAGATAGCACGGCGAACGTCAACGGCACAAACGGCACAAAACGACCGACACCGCCACCAAGCTCACCGTCCCTCGGATCGAGCTCCCAACAGAAGCGGACCGCCTCGTCCTTCTTTCAGACACCCGCCGCGAAACGACAGCAGAGCACAACGGGAATGAATGGCACGAACGGCACGCTGAGTGCATCCCAGAGCGCGAAGAAGACGACACAACAGACAGCTGCTACCACCAACGGGACGACGTTCACCTTGCCGATCACGTCACAAGGGGCAGCAGGAGCAGGCGGCGGCGGCGGGTCGAAGAAGCGCACATTCGAGGAAGGTCCAGGGCAGAGCTCACCACCACAACCAGACGGGGGGGCCAATGGGGACACTAGTGTCCACGGGGGAGCACCGGCATCCGCCTCCGCACCAGCCCTGCCGTCCGCCAAACGCTCACGCACCCAGCGGGCCGCGCCCCTGGCCGAGCGCATGCGGCCCCAGTCGCTGGACGACGTCTGCGGCCAGGAGCTCGTGGGGCCCAACGGCGTCCTGCGCGCCCTCATCGAGTCCGACCGCGTGCCCTCCATGATCCTGTGGGGCGGCTCCGGCACGGGCAAGACGACCATTGCGCGCTGCATCGCCCAGCGCGTCGGCAGCCGCTTTGTCGAGATGAACGCCACGAGCAGCGGCGGCGTCGCCGAGTGCAAGAAGCTGTTCCAGGACGCGGCCAACGAGCTGTCCCTGACCGGGCGCAAGACCATTTTGTTCTGCGACGAGATCCACCGGTTCACCAAGGCGCAGCAGGATGTCTTTTTGAAACCCGTCGAGGCGGGCACGATCACGCTGATTGGTGCCACCACGGAAAACCCGTCGTTTCGGATTGTGAATGCGCTGCTCTCGCGGTGCCGGACGTTTACGCTGGCGTCGCTGAGCAGAGAGGACGTGCAGCGAATCCTGGTGCGCGCCGTGCGCGAAGAGACGGGCGTCCGTATGGGGGAGGACAAGGAGACGACGGACGAGACGAACCCGAGTGCAGAAGACGGCAGCACTCCCAACTCGTCACAACCAAAAGGCGCCGTGGCGCTGTCACCGCTCATCGACCACGAGCTGCTGGCGTACCTGGCCGCCTTCTCCGACGGCGACGCCCGCACAGCGCTAAACCTGCTGGAACTGGCCATGTCCATTGCTACACGACCCAAAGACGGGGGCACATCCCTCACCAAAGAGGACCTCAAGGCCGCCCTCACCAAGACGCTCGTCTACGACCGCGCCGGCGACCAGCACTACGACACCATCTCCGCCTTCCACAAGTCCGTCCGCGGCTCCGACCCGGACGCCACCCTCTACTACCTGGCGCGCATGCTCCAGTCCGGCGAAGACCCCCTGTTTGTCGCCCGCCGGATGGTCGTCATTGCCTCCGAGGACGTCGGCCTCGCCGACTCTTCCCTCCTCCCCCTGGCCACCGCCGCCTACACTGCCACCCAGCAGATCGGCATGCCCGAGGCCCGCATCCCCCTCGCCCACTGCGCCGTCGC
Source organism: Sporothrix inflata (assembly GCA_021396225.1). Lineage (NCBI taxonomy): Eukaryota > Fungi > Ascomycota > Sordariomycetes > Ophiostomatales > Ophiostomataceae > Sporothrix > Sporothrix inflata. The sequence continues at coordinate 112,349 of WNYF01000079.1, read as the reverse complement.
CCTCGCCCTCGCGCCTAAGAGCACGCGCGCCTACCGCGGGCTCAACAATGCCTTTGCCGCGCTGCGCGAACCGGGCGTGGCCGCGCTGCCCATCCCCATCCACCTGCGCAACGCGCCCACGCGCCTCATGAAGGAGCTGGGCTACGGCAAGGAGTACAAGTACAACCCCAACTACCTGAACGGGCGCGTGCAGCAGGACTACCTGCCGGACGACCTGCTGGGCCGCAGTTTCCTGGAAACGCGGGATCTGGGGACGGCCGTCGATGCAGATTTGGAGGATTAACGAAGGGTTAGCGGTTAGAAAATGTGCTTCGGGCAGTTTTTTGGGGCCGGGTGGGAACCATCATATTCATTGGAGGCATTGGTACAACCAAAAAATTGGTCCTTTGCATGGTGTTATTGGGACTTGGACTTTTGGAACTACCGGTTTGCTGTACAAACGCCGTCGTTTGGGGGGACGACATAATTGAATGATTACGACGTCATTTGACGAACTATTAAAGAACGGCTTTTAGTGAAAGACGTGATGATTAAAGTAATAAATGCAACTGTCGTGAAACAGCGCTGTTGCGTTCAGTTGGCTTTCTTTGACGTGATTTAAAACTGTGTCAGGCAATTTTTAGGTTTGTTTGTTTTTACCCCTTTTTGGCACTATTGCTGAGGGAAATCTTTACGCCCACCACAACCTCCAACCGTGTTTGTCAAACACACGAGAAAGTGTAAGACATATTTAGGCATCTCATACATGGCATTTCCTCCTGTTCTGCTTCTACCCTCTTCCATCACATGCGAGTGTGTTTGGCAGACATAAACTGCTCTGTTTGAAGAACACAAGCGAAACTGGTGGAAGAGAAACGGTAGATCCGTTGTTTACGCACTCTCACTTGCCCTCTCTGCCTACACATCTTTGCCGATAAACACCAAGTATAATAACCCGACCTTTCCCCCCTTACTCCTAATTCAAATCTTCATCTCCTCCCCTCTCCCACCCACCCATCGCTTCTTCTCTAATCGAGGGCGTGGGTCATCCACCCGTTCATCTTCGTGGTAGCTTTCACTAGCTTTACCACCATACTGCTGCATCTCTATCTCACTGCCGCCCACACATGAGACGGACTTGGTAATACTGTCCGGGAGCCCTCGCCACATCGAAAACTCGGAAGATTTCACACCATTCTGCACTGTTCCGAAAGGGGTACATCAAAGACGTGTTTGCTATGTCTCTCCTAGTTTCTTGACTGTGCCAGTACCTCGTCTCGCAACAGATAATCCTACCACAACATTGGCAACTGCAGGTGTATCGAGACTTGACGACTCGACCTCCGCACATCGTCCCGGCGTCTGGGCGGACAACAATCGAACACCAGGCCAGAAAACACACTGACGATACCTCCCGGACATCGGAAGATACCGCCAAGGCCCACGAAGTAGCAAATCAACTTCTATTCAACAGACAAATGATGTGCAGGAAAAGGAAAGCTTCTGCCGTCAATATCGCAACGCTCGAAAAAGCCTCCTGCCGGCAAGAAGGACAAGTTTGTCAACCCAACGAGTATGAAACCCGGGTCCAGATGGCACGGGATCTAGCGCAACCTCGACCCTCTTTTGCGAATCGCATCCATGACGAATGGGTCTCGAGCTTGGTGAATCAACAAGAGCGACGTGGCAGTCATTCAAATTCGCTTCACGGCAGCTGTCAAAGTCTTGCTGAAGGTGAAAAACATCTCTACCCGGGATGGACATTGCCACTCAAGCCATCGCTTGGGAGCGCCTATCTCCAGCCATCCCTCTGCTCAAACGCTGTTTGCGAAGGGACGTTACTACAATGACACACAAGGCGAAATTTTACCGTGTCGAGACAACGGCCGTTGTGGCCTGATTCATCTTCTGTCCAAAGGAGCAGCAAGCCCATGATTGAGCAGGGAGATCTTGCCAGGAGATTCTTCTACGTCAATTTCATGCAGCTTCACGGTCGTCGCAAAAGTTCACCCCACGCCGGCGCATTCGTTCCACAATACATATGGGACCGCGTTCATAATTCGGCTGCTATATGAGGTTGGAACGGCTGTAATAACATCCGCAGTGGTCGACTCGTGCTACGACCCACAGCATGGGTCGTAGAGCAACGTTGTTCAGCCTTCACTCTCATCGGTGGTTCAATGAGGGAGAACATCTTTATCGACGATGCGATCTCTCAATACATGCCACTGGCGTGGCACAAGCCCATGAAGCACCGCTCAACTGCTAGATCTACATCACCATCGCTGAATCTAATTAATAGGTTATGAGCCCGGATGGACCTAGCAAGCACAACGGCTCCTTCATCTACAGTTTGGCCACGAGCACCGATACGGCCATGACGATTACTGAAAGAAACCTTCGCTCAAGATTGTATTCTTGGCCAACATCTAAGAGTCCTCCGTTTGCGCGCTGTCAAATCACAAAAACAAAGATTCTTTTCATACTCTTGATGGGAGTGAATTTTCCGCTTTCTGTGATTGTGAACACCTCGCGAAGAAATGATCTCGGAAGACAAAATACAATGACGATCCCGGTTATGTCGCGATCACCATTGTGTGGCTACAGAGAAGCAACAGCGTAAAGGCCCCTGGTCGATGGCTGGCAGGCAAAAGTCCTACCGGGGCATACTTCAAAACAGCTACGAGTTCGTGGATGAAAGTCTTGGGACAGCGGAACGGTGTCATGCCAGTCCCCTCTTCTCACCTCCTCCGAGCGGTAGCCGCTCGACTGCGAGCGTTGCGTGCGTGAGTACATAGCCTTGCACACGGTTCTTGGCCGTCGGTGGGGCTGGCATCACATGCTCACGTTTTGGTAAATACGTTGGCCTTGATGAGCTGCCCACATCCAGCTTCCAAGAGAAAGGCGTCGGCCCTGAGCAAGTCGCGGATCTTATAAAGGATTGGAAAACCAACCCGATGTCTCTTTCTTTATCCACACCCACACTGCACGATCATTTTCTATCCAAGAATCATCGCTACACACTCAATGTCCATAGTCCACATCCATTCCCTTGATGTCAAACCCGTCTTGGCCATTTACGGCCAACCGAGTGCAATGTTGTGGGTCACGATAAACGCATCCGACTTCACTCTGGGCCTCACAGGATCTCCCAGGTCTCGGCCAAGCTTGGTCTTGCAAGACAGTGCAACAGACTCCTGACGGACATATGACCCTGCTGAGAGATTCTGCCAACCTGATTCATACCCAATCTTGACACCCATACCCTATCTATGAGATACCTGGCGGCCAGTCGACCTTCTCCATACCTTGCAAGGACAGCGTCCTCCCAGTGGATAAAAGAGTCTTGAGAAACGATGGCCACCAGACACCATCCTTTGGAAATCTGTGGAAAATTCCGCATCGCCTTACCTTCCGCCCTCACATTGGTGCCATGCTTGACGCAGCGGCCTACGAAGAGCCTGTCGTGCGATGAAAACACGGGTAGCCCATTGTACCGACCGTGTTCCCCTTACCATTATTTTGTCTAGAGATGAAAACGTTGTCTTCCATACATAGAAGGGGAAATCGCCCTCATCTGATCACTTCACCACCCCAGATGAATTTGAATGGCCGATGGCCAGCCAGGCGAGACAAAGAATCGGTTTTTCATGTCATGAACCACCACCTTGTTCACTGTTTTAGAAACTTTAAAAAGGCAATTTACGATTGCAATCTCTACGGACAGGACAAGGACATATGAGATTCTAGTCACTGAACAGCCTTGCCACGTACGAGAGTGCAGTTTTGCTTCTGGCATCGAAAACTGGCACTATCGGCAACACGGACGATGCCAGCCAGACATAAACGGGCCTTCATGGTCTGGACGAGTCAAGCGAGGCCGAACACAAGCTTCAGGCGAGAGGACAAGAGTGGTTTTCGGGCCGAAATGTTCCAGCAGACAGCCCTCCGACGAACAAACCAGGTGACATCACAGTTGTCATTGGTCTCGTCACGATGCCTGTGAAAATCGCCGGCAAGTCGTCTCATGTGGCTAAATAAAATCTCGTTCTGGGTGACGGTGGATGTGTCACCGTGGCTGTATGGTGTATTTTGATTCTCTTATAAAAAAAACGGACTTGTTTCTTCGGGAACCCAAATCGTCAAGATCTCCCAATGAATCTCTCATGCGTCTTGTCCGCCCCACAGATCAGCCAGCCTTGTGTCGTCTCGTTTTCAACAATCTACCAAGCCGCCTCGGCCAAATCCTGTTCATGGCAGCCGCATAGACGGTCGCCGCCCATGAGAATACCGCAGATTGTCAACATGACCAACAATTTCGAGAAGGGAGAGCAACAAACCATGATCACGGACATTACATGGAGCTTCGTGGTTTGTGGGAGATCTTCCAGCTCGGAGTTTTGACTTAAAACTCAAGTCAACACCACTAAACGAGCGGCTCCGGTTTCCAACAACATGAAAGTAACGGAGCAGTCCGGAAGGTGCCCAAATGAGAGTTGCCAGCCAAGGCATTCGCTCTTTTCCACGTCAAAATACGGACCTCGCGTATCCTCTAGGATATATGTCTGATATTGACGTTACTGGCCGCCTGGCTAGGCGTTGGGGTTCTTTCAATGTCAGCATATCAAGACAGTCGGAGGAAGGGCGTAGAAGAAACGACACCGTCGATGAATGTCGCCGGGTGCAGTGCTCGGCATATGCCAACACAAAACACCGTCCTCAGAAGCCAGAACAAGATCAAAGATACCGGTCTTCCGGTCTGGCATCGTGGCTTTTCCGGCCCGGCCCCGCATGGCATTCGGAGAAGGGACGGAAGGAAAGCGAGATGGGAGACGCATGAATGTCTTTGTGCAGTGCGAGGGGGTGACGAGAACTGCCCGATTGTATGCCTCTACAACACAACCACCCAATTGTACAAGCCGAATCAGCCGCACATGGAACGAGACGGTTCTTTTTGCTTGGGGGCACACCTCACTCCGTAACCAGGCGATCGTGCATTGCTTGTTCCACCTCATATCAGTCAAAAAGCACGCACGATCCATTGTACGCCTGATAAAGAGTTGCACGTCGCAAATCGATGGCAACTCAACCTCGAACTCGGCCAGACCCGAGTGGTTATTAAGATCCAGTCTCTCGGAGATGCATCAGGCTCATCGGCGCCGGATCCCTAACTTTTCACACGCCATGAAATTTGCAGAGACTGTCGACAATCCGGCTCAGATGATCGCAAATACTCTCATGACTGTCCAACCAATCACCCAATTTAAGGAGGTTGACCTAATTGCCAAATATCCAGCGTCTACGACCGTCACTCATCCACTACCGATAATACCGGCCTCTTCACGAGTTGCTCAAGCTAACACTCTAATGCGAAGAAATAGCATAGCTCTCCTGATCACTCAGTTGGATGAAGTCGATCCATCTCCGGAACCCGATTTTGTAATGGATATTCGACAGATCGCTGTCGGGAGTATCAACCTTTTCACAGGTCGCCCAAACAGGAAAATGGCTACGAAGGGATTTCCTGGTATTAACCGTATCCAGCTCGCGTAATCAATACACGACAACAGTACTTAGACCCGGCTTGAGCGATAACTATCAAAGCAGCGGAACGCATCCGGTCGCCTTATCAGCTTGTTTGTTTGACTGGCTTCCATTGGTACTTGAGGGCCACTGTCTTAATGAGCCGACCTATGCCACTCCGTGTGCAGAGCAAGAAGATCCGTCCCATCCCGCTACACTCTGGTTCAGAGCAGTATCTGAAAAGTGAGGTCAACGCTTCTTCCCGCGGCATTCCTAAATACGGGACTCAGATCCGGCATGTATCAGTGTCGCCGGCGAGCACCTTGGAAGAGCTCTTCAAGAGTCTCATGGATACATCATGCTTGGCCGAACACGAGCGGCCTATGGCTTCAAAGAGATTCAGTTTGCTTCATCTCTTTGGCTCATCGGCGCCAGGTCCCTGTCGACAACCCAGGGCAGAAACTATCGCATGGTCATTGCCATCCGCCGGGTTCACAAAACTAACGCATCGCCAGCGCACCGGTCAGCTACGGCCCAAATCGACACCGCAATTCCATTTCGTTGCTCCAGTTCAGTTTATCGAGCGGCACGACGACCTCACGCATCCTTGGCGGTAACAGACCAACGAAGGCCAAAACCAAGCAGTCGAAGCGATCACCGACGATCAACGCAGCCGAACTGTTCAACTTGCTTCTTATCAGTGTCGCCAGTGCGTTCCTGGATGGAGCTCCCTAAAACAGACCGTGCCCGCGGTTATGCTATGTTTGGTGGGATACGTATCCCCCCATGATGGCGCAGAGTCTGCGGCACCAATAAGGAAAAGCTGAAGATGTATCAGTGCCGCTGGTGTGCACCTAGAAGGGGCTCTCTAAGCCGAAGCCCGAACAAGACGATGTCATGCTATGCATCTTTCAATTGTGTCTGCCATGATGGGTCCAAGTTAGCTGGTCCCAGAACCTGATTTGTTCAAGTTTCGACATTCACTACATTACGACGGTTTGACAGTTGCGGAACGCACACCTGAGGTGCGTGGACTTTGATGGTGCAGGAGCGTATGGGAGGAGCCAGACAAGGTCGTCTGGTAGCATGCCACGCTGTTGAGGCCATTGCGATGGTGGAAGGGCTTTGTCAAACGTGAAGACATTTGCGTGGAGATCTTGAGGTATCTCAAGACTGGACAGTGATATTATTAATTATTAATTATTAGATTTACAGAATTTATTAGAAGACATTACACTTATTAGACCAAATTTTATGATTATTATTAGGAAAAAACAAAAAGATAGACAAAATTATTTTCTTAGATATTTATTCCCCGTCCATGTCAATTGTACGAATGTTCACGCCCGAAGAAATACAGCAACGGACTTTACCAGTTGCTCAAACCAGGTCGAACGGCGTTCTCACCGGCTCCGTTTCCCCGGTCCCAATCCTAATCACAGCATCGCCAAATCGCACTGCCCATATTGCCCAGAACGCCCAGTCTGCCCAGCGTGCCGAGCCTGCCCAGCCTTGTGTGACTTGTGCCATTTCTCACATCTATTTTTGTATTCAAGCTTAAAACATGCAGGACACAGGATACGCGGAAGGCAGAGAAGGCTACCATATTCAACATCAAACAGCACATCATGTCTTGGCTCGAGAGGTCGACCTTGGCAGTGCAAAAAAGAACCTTCTCTCCTTCTCTTTGGCTACCCAACCAGCAGCGAGCAGCAGGCAGGCCGACTGGGCGATGGCTATGTGCAGTGCAGCGGCAGTAGTGCAGCGCCTTGCTGTGTACGGAGTATTTACTTTGCGTAGGTTTCACGAGTACTCCAGGCAGACGCAAATCCGCCCAGCCCGGCCGCAAGGCCTTGCCGCCGGTCGCTTGGCAATGGCTGGAGTTTGTACTCCGCAAAAGCCACGCGCACGCGATGTTGCCAAGTATGCCCCAATCAAAGTCCTTGCAATTTGGAGGACAACAAAACAAGGGCCGTAAAACAATGAGAAAGAAGATACGACGTAATCTGAACAGAGGGGAACAAAAGAGTGAAGCGAGTTTCGGGGGTAAGAGTCGGAGCAAGACGTGTCGTCCTCCGTTTCTTTGGGAGGCTGCAGCGTAGCGGGAGGGCTCCCGCAACCCCTGGCCAGGCCACAAGGCCCACTGGTGCTAACAACGGCAACGCAACACAACACAGGCACACGATAATATTAGGAAGGCCACAACAACATCACAAAAAGAGGGGCGATCATCGAGTCTAGACGCCCGACAGACTGCAACGAGGAGCAATAAGACGTGATGGGAGGAAGGGGGAGACAGACGATAAAGACGAAAAAAAATAGACGACGCGTAACTCCTCCACACTGGTGGCTGTCCGGCTGTCATCTGGAACTAGGCTAGACCGGTATCGACGTCTAGACGACTGAACAGTGGAGATTGGACTCTGGACTGGGGGGAGAATGGAGAAGCGTTGGAGATACTAACTGATCTGGACGAACACTACGTCGTACGTCGTATGCGTATCTGCGAGACGTTGTTTGGGAGAATCCGTTAAGTGATCGATGAGGCAGGTATGAAATGCTTGCCCAACAAACCAAAAAGGAAGGAGCACAGCAGGCACCCAATTCACAAAGAAGGAAACTGCGACGGAGCTTCGCCCGAAGACAGAAACATCGGCTCAAATGGATCTCTTCCCTCTGGCGCTCTGGCTGCACTGGGAAACGGGAAATTGCGATGACTACGCAGGTGGTTATCTGGAAAACGTGAACGAACAAGAGACAGAAAAGCTCAGCCCTGTGGCTGTGGCAGCGCATCCGATGACGTACGGCCGCGTTCTGCGTGTTCTGTACCTTCTGGGCCTAGTCGTGGGCCACTTTTGGTAGGCCACTCTTGGTAGGCCACTCTTGGTAGGCCATGCCCACTGGAAAACCCCGTTCGCCGACGTTTTTTTCGCGGCCCAACGAGCCAACCTGGTGGGAGGAGCGGGCCCGCTTCGCTCTCGCCTACTCTCGCCTTTTCTCTCTCTCTTGTTTTGTCCTTGTCCTCCGCGGGACGGCAATCGGGAGCTTCTCGCCTTCCTTTCTCTTTCCCTCCCTTCTTGTCGACAGTTGGTCCTGTTTTCGCGTTGATACGCCTTTTTAATTTTATAACCATTTCCCATTCTTACTCTCTTTTCCCTTTTCCTCTTTTTGGACCTTTCTTTGGCACTCGTCTGTTTGGAGCCTCTTCCGGCGCGTTCCTGCCCTCCTGCCCTCCTAACCCATCCACAAACGCCAAACGCCAAGGCTTGCTCCTTCAGCACCACCTTTCTTCTCTCAGCGAAACACGTCCCCCTTTCTCGACCGAACCACGACTCTTCGAGCTTCACATCGTTTCCATATCATCGATACGCACCCCGTGCATTGACTCGATCTCTTCCTCTCGCATCGCACCCCACTCCCGACGACCGCCGAGTCACCCGACGTCATCGACGGCCTGTTTTAGTACAACCATCACCGACACCGCTGCCTTCCCCCTCTCATATCCCAATGGACCGCCGCCCGCCTGAACCCCCGTCCAAAGGGGGCTCCGGCCCCGGCGACGACATGGGCAGCCGTGCCGCCTCCCACCCAATCAGCTACAACCGCGACGCTAGCACCGTCAACCAGACGCCCTCGACGCCCCTCCTCCTCAGTCCTTCTTCTGCCGCCCAGCTTGGCCCCCAGCTCGGCCCCCAGCTCGACCCCCAGCTCCTCGACATTCCTCCCGACGTCCCGCCGCCGTCCTACGAAGAAGCTACCGGCATCTCGCCGTCCGCCGCTTTCCACCGGCCCGTGCCCCCGGTGCCGGGTGCTGGTCCCTCTCCGGGTGCCGCCCCTTCTCCCGGCGCGGGTCCGTCTCCTTCCATGAGTCACAACAACAACAACAACAACCTCGCCGTCCCCGGTGGGCCATCATTACGACCGTCCGCCTCGAGCGGCCACCTGGGTGCGGGCGGGGTCCGCCGCACGAGCGCGAGCAGCAACACGAGCGTGCGCACGAGCGGGAGCATCCATGCCGGGCCCTCGCGTCCTGGCGTGGCCGGCGGCTTTGCCAGCGCCAGCTCCAGCAACCTGCCCGGCTACCACCAGGCAGCAGGCTCGTTTAGCGGTAAGCCCGGTGCACAGCAGCGGCCGGCCACCAGTGCCGGAGCAGGTGGCAGCAGCAGTGCTGGCCCACGACGTGGGGCGGCACCGGGATCCATCCCGACCGGCCGCCAGTTCCCCGCCGCCTTCAACCTGTACGGAGACAACTATTCGCGCACCTATTTCCTCGGCGAGCACCAGCCGACGCCTTTGTATGCCGTCCGCATGCGGCCCAGCTGGCAAATGGCCAACCCGGTCATTGCCCTCCACAACGGCCCCAACCCGGAGACGTCCCCGCTGTTGGCCGCGGTCGACTATGTCAGTATGTCTGACCACATGTCCGTCACGCTGCCGCCGCCCCTCACGTGGCGCGGCACCGGCTCCACGGCCGTGCGCCTTGATATCGTCATGGGCTGGTCGCACTACTACACGTTTACGATGGAGGTCGGCACCGACCCGCGCAACGTGCACCGCGAGGTCTTTGAGTGGCGCCACAGCTATGGCAACGCGGTGGCCGCGCTGGGCGGCGCGCGCGAGGGGTGGAAGCTGGTGCGCATGAGCACGGCACCCTTGCCGGGCGCGCCGCGGGCGCACCCGTCCCCCGGGTTCGTGTCGTCGGACGGCCGCGAGGTCGTGGCGATGTACTCGGACGCGCGGATGAGCATTACGAAGCGGCTCAAGTTTGCGTATGTGGGGACCGGCCTCACGGGCGCGCTGGGCGAGCGGTGGTCGGTGATGGCGGCGACGAGCGCGCTGGCCATTTGGGAAAAGGAAGAGGCCGTGCGGAACCGGCACTAGATGCTTGCCATGGGGTAGCCTGTCATGGTGGGACAGCGATTGCATCATACATTGGGATGTTGGGGAGTTTTGGGGTTTCTTTCCTTCCGTTTCTCGTTTCTCGTATTTCTTTTTGTTTTTCTTTTACTTCATTTTCATTTTGGCAAGATACCCCCCCATACAGGAATTGCTTTGTCAATTCAAAAAAGACTCATAGTTTTATACTTAATCATAAACGAAAATTGCAAATACGTCCATCCGTGTCCATATAATATTCTAAAACAAAACAAAAAAGGAAGAAGCTCGTGCTGTGTTTCTAAAAGCAATGCAACCAAAATAAAACAATAGCTGGGCATTTGTCTACACGGACATCTTCATCGCAATCGCCTTGTAGGGGTTGTACCCTTCGATGACAAAGTCCTCGAGCTGCCACCCGTCGATGCTGCTGCCGTCGTTGCGGATCGTCAAGGTCGGGAACGCCCGCGGCACCCGCTCCAGCTGGGTTTCTAGGGCGTCCACGTGGTCCGCGTAGACGTGCGCGTCGCCCATGACCTGGGTGAGCGAGCCGGGCACGAGGTCGCACACGCGGGCGAGCATGTGCGTCAGGAGGGCGTAGGAGGCGATGTTGAAGGGCACGCCGAGGCCCATGTCGCAGGAGCGCTGGTAGAGCTGGCAGTGGAGGTGGCCTTGGCCTCGACCTGCCGACGCAGTCGCAGACGGAGGAGCAGAGGTGCCTGCTGACGCGGATGCACCAGACAACGAGGTGTTGGACCGCCTCGCGGCGGTCCCGGCGGCGGCCGGATACGACACGTAAAACTGCGCAAACATGTGGCACGGCGGCAGCACCATCTGCGGCAGGTCCCGCGGGTTCCACGCCGACAGCAGAATCCGCCGGTCAAACGGCGTCTCCCGCAGCTTGCGCACCACCTCGGCCAGCTGGTCGACGCCCTGGCCCGTGTAGTCCGCGTGGGGGTCTTGGTAGGCCGCGCCAAAGTGCCGCCACTGGAAGCCGTAGACCGGTCCCAAGTCGCCGTCCTCCCGGTCCGTGAAGCCCATCTGGTCGAGGAACGCGCGCGACCCGTTGCCGTCCCAGATCTTGACGCCCTTCTCACTGAGCGTCGTCGACGTCGTCTCGCCGCGGACGAACCACAGCAGCTCCTCGATGACGGCGCGGGTGAAGACGCGCTTCGTGGTGAGGAGCGGCAACACGGGCGTGATGTCCCCCGCGGCGTCCCGGCGGTGCAGGGCAAATTTGAGCGGCCGCGGCGCAAAGAGGGAGTAGGTGCCGGTGCCGGTGCGGTCGGGGCGGTGTTCGCCAGTCTCCAAAATCTCGCGGACGAGGTCGAGGTACTGGTCTTCTTCCTTGTTGCCCTCGGCGGGTGGTGCTGCGACAGATGGTTCTTGTGTCTCGCCGTTCGTCTTGGCCGCGACGGGCACCGGCTCGACCTCGACGGCCGCTGTGTCGTCTCGTGCTGCAGGCATTGTGTGTGTGTGTGTGTGTGTGTGTGGTTGTACGTAGAGGATGTGTTTTGGAAAGGTCGGGTTGAAAAGGAAAGTCAAGTTGACTCGATTGGCATCCAGAGTTTTGGTGTTTGGTGTAACTGTGACTCGACTCGCAAGCAGAAAATAGTGACAGAAACGACCCCTCGCACGTCAACTCGAGAAGACGCGTCGCGCCGCGTCGGACCTGTTTTTGTTTAATTGGGTTAGTAATACAGCGGGCGACTGCGCTAAGAAAATACAGCTTTAGAGGGGTGGGGCACGTTTTCAGTGCTCGCAGTGTACTTTGGCGGCAACGGTCAAGAAGAGACCGCTAACTCCATAGCTCCGGCAAGAGGCGAATTTAGGAAAGGTAAACCGGGAAGTCAACATCGACGACGACGCCCTCGTGGGTGTATCTCTCCCTTTGGTAACAACCGCAGTTATGCGATCCTCCCCCACCGACTGCATCGCACCATGCCGACACCGTCACGATTTGTGTGCCAGCGCTGCGCACGCGCGGCTCGACTCCGGCCTGCCCGGCCTCTCCAGCTCATACGACCGCCGCTGATCAGACGCCCAGCACGACCCTACTCGACGACAGACGGTGCAGGACCCTCCAATAAAGCATCGAAGACACCGCCCCAGAAAAAGGAGCCGAGCGCTATGTCCCGGCGGCTCGAGGAGGCGACCGAAGAGGCCCTCTTGACGGGCGGCCGTGCCGGACGGCGTGCGGTCGAAGAAGCCGGCTTCAGCGAAGAGCTCAAGAACCGGCTGTTCAACAAGATTGCTGACGCCGAGTTCCGGGCCGAGCACAACCACACGATTGCCGCTGCTGGGCTCGACACGCAGTCGCTGGGATCGGCCAGCCGGGCGGGTGCGGGCACACGCGACCTGGCATCCGCACAACACTGGACCGGCGACGAGGCCCCCGAGGACACGATCCTACGAATGCTCGACGACGCACGAAAATCGCTTCCGCCGAGCTTGCGTGGCAAACCTGCCATCCCGAACCCTGTTGTTGTGGACCTGCGGCTGCGCAGACCGCCGTCCCAAAGCCCTGGCCAGCGTGCTGCCAACGCCCGCGACAAAGCCACCGTGTACGCCGGCATGGGCCTGTCAGCCAAGCCCGGGGAGAAGGACGGAAAGGTGGACACGGAGACCGACGAAAAAACACGCGAGGCTTTCCGCAAAGAGCTCCGCGAGCGGTTTGGGGCGAGCGCCGGCGCCGCCAACATGCCCAACACGTTCACGGGCCTCGCGGCGCTCGCCAACGAGCGCATCGAGGACGCCATTGCGCGCGGGCAGTTCCGCGACATCCCGCGCGGACCTCACGTCGAGCGCGACGCCCGCGCCGACAACCCGTTTATCGACACCACCGAGTACATTATGAACAAGATGATCCAGCGCCAGGAGATTGTGCCGCCGTGGATCGAGAAGCAGCAGGAGCTCGTGCGGACGGCGCGGTCGTTCAGGTTGCAACTGCGGACGGACTGGCGGCGGCATGCGGCGCGGTCGCTGGCAAGCCGGGGTGGTTCCCTGCAGGAGCAGATGGCGGCGGCGGCGCGGTACGCGGCGGCCGAGCAGGTGCACAACCCGCGGCGGCGGGATGTGGACAAGATGGCGGTGGCCACGAACCACACGGACGATCCGGTGATGGCCACCGCGAAGGCTGCGAAGGCTGCGACAGCAGCCGCAGGGGCGACGACAACGGCGACGACGACGACGGCTACCCCATCGCCTGACGGCGTTGGAGCCGCTGGGGCCGAGACCGGCGACTTGACCCGCCCCCTCCGCGACCCCCAATGGGAAGCCACCGAACGGTCCTACATGGAGCTCGCCGTCCGCAACCTCAACGCGTTGACACGCTCGTACAACCTGATGGCACCCGAACTGGCCAAAAAGCCGTACTTTTCGCTCGACCGCGAGCTGCTGGCGTGCTTTGCCGACGTGGCCCCGACGCTGGCGGAGACGATCCGCGAGCGTGCGGCCCGCCCGCCCAAGCCGAACCCGGACGCCATGGGCGAGGCGCTGGGGCGGCGGGTGCTGGAGCGGTTTGTGGGGGAGGGTAGCACGGGCGCGGCGCGGGTGCACGACAGCAAGAAGCCGCATTACGGACTGAAGGAGATGTGGCGGGACCTGTGGAAGAAGGAGGCGGCGTGACACCTGTGCTTTTTTACGACATTTACGATAACACCACTCATGATAAATAAACATCACAGCAATGCATCACACCATGAAGCAAAAGTATATCAACCGATTTGTATTTCGACACATCGACTATATGAATAAAAAGTAAAAAAGGGGACTATCTCAATCTCTTGCGCACACCCGTTGGTATCAGTTCATGGCTTTCGTGTCAAAAGTGGGCTCGCTCCTCTAGATCTGCTTCCGCAGACCGGTGCGGCTGTCGACCGTCGGGTCCAGGCGGTTGGCCATGTCCGACTTGTGCGGGCCGGCCGTCGCCTGGACACCACCGACACCACCGACACCGCCGCCGACACCGCCGACACCGGCGTTGTGATGGCGGCCGGTCGTCGCGGCACTGTGGCCCAGACCGGCACCGCCGACACCGGCACCGGCTGTGCCGAGACCGCCGTTGTGCGCAGCCGTCGTGGCGCCCGGGTGCGCCGCGTGCGGCGTGTGGTGGTTGTGGTGGTGCGCCAGACCGGCACCGGCAGCGGCACCGACGCCACCCGCGACAGCAGGCGAGACGTTGTGCTTGTGCTGGTGGTTGTGGGCGGCCGCCGTTTTCGAGAGGTCACTGTCGACGGTGGGGTCGAGCTTGTTGAGGACGTCGTGGCGGTGGGGGCCGGCGGTGTTGGGCGCGGGGCCCGTGGCCGTGGTCTGGGTGGCCGGGATGTGGGTGGCCGGGTTGACGCCGCCGCCGAGGTGGTGGTGGCCGGTGGTGCCAGCAGCACCAGACGCAACAGGGGCACCGGTGGCGTACTCACGGTTGTCGGGATGCAGGAGACCCATGATGGCGGTTGTGAAGGTAGTGGTGAAAAAGAGTAAAGTTTAAAAAGTGTTTGAAAGTGTAAAGGTGGAAGTTGTTTGGTTGGATGGTTAGATGATTGGAAGATGATGAGAATGAAGATAAAACGGGAGACCATGAAGAGGTGAACCAAACTTTCTTTATATATCTGTTCGTGAGGACCCGGTCTCGCTCAAAGGCCAAAGAGGGCCAGCCTCGATGAGATCATCGGGAATCCCATTTGACCAAGAACACTCAATGCACGAGGGACAGAACACACAAGCTCAAACAAGTTGCCTCCTTGATTCGTTCGACCAGCTACGATGGAATTCTCCGCACGCGTCACGGCTTTTCTTCTTTTCTCCAAGTTGCCCATACCGTCTTTGGAGGCCTTCCTTCATGACGTCTGCGATCGCACAGGGCACTTCCCGATCTGGACGGCCGGGACTACGAGGTACCGGTAGAATTCTCCTGGAACACGAGGAATACAACTGGGACCTGCACAAGCTGCACCAACATGTATTCCTGCAGACATGCCTGCCTGCCTGCCCGCCTGCCCAGCAGCATGGCATACATAGCATGTCATTGTTATGTAATGAAGACTGTGGAGGCAGAAAAAGAGGAGAAAGGGACGAAAATAGGCTCATGGGGACTTTCAACAACGCGATCCTGAAATTAGGGAAAGAAGAAACGACATTGCCGGCATGGCTCCATGCCGAGCATCAGAGCATGCCTCGTATGCCAACGGCCATCTCCAACATCCACTTCCAGTTACTGCCGTCGTTAAACAGGCGTTAGTTGATGTTAGTGGATTGGTTGAAACGTGGGTGGCAAGCCGTTGACGTTTTCGCCCCCGCAATGCCGCTGGCCGTTGGCAGTCATTGGCCAGGCTTGGGCCAACAAAAACAACTTCCCCAAGGTTGGAGATTTCCCCCTCCCGAAAACCGATGACGGTATCGCAACCCACTGTTCCACTTTTGCCCTGCCAGGATCGCGTCCCTGATCGTGTTTGCCGTGTTTGTCGTGTTTGTCCCTGCGAGCCTGTGAGCCTGTCTCCTGTGTGCCTTTTACCTTCTTTCCCGATTTGGAACTGCTGATTGTAGATTGTGTGTCGATTGTTTACTGATTGTTTACGACGTGCATGTCTTTGCTTTTTCTGCCGACGCCTATTTCTGTCCCATCCCCCCGGGCCATGGGGACTAAACCAAGCTTCCAAGCTCTCCACTGACACCGACATCACCAACTTATCTAACCATTCACAATCATCGCCAACACAACCAACCATGCCCCAACGCATCGACACACCCAAGAAGAACCGCATCCTTGGTGCCTGCGAGTTCAGCAGGAAGCACGGCAAGGTCTTGTCCTACTCCAGCATCTTTCGCGAGAACGGCATCTCCAAGTCGGCCGGCTTTCGCATGTTGCGGGAACAGGACCGCCAGCAGAACCGTCCGCAGAAGCGGAAGCGAGCCGTCTTTGTCCAAACATGCCCCCACACCAATGGGACGCCCGGTCGCCGGAAGGAGTTGACGGAAGAGGACGTCGACCATCTCGTGGACTTTATTCAGACAGGCGGCTTCAAGGCACGCGTCCTCAACTACAAACAGCTCGTCGAGGCCGCGGGGCTCGACGTGGACGTCTCGCCGCGCACCGTGCAGAGCCGGCTGGCCAAGAGGGGGTTCAAGCGCTACGCGGCCGAGGAAGTCGACCATCTACCCGAAGACGAGAAGAGACGGCGGGCGATGAAGTAAATTGAGATGGAAACAATACCCACAGGTTGCTTTTGATTTGAGCACAAATAAGATACAATTAAACACAATTGCGTGGTTGCCTTGTCTGCTTGCCTACAGAGTGCCTGTCTGCTTGCCTGCTGTCTTCTTACAGATGCCGTACGATGCCGCACAATACCGCACGATGCTGTCGCCTCTTCTCACGCTTTTTGCACTCGCAAGGCTGTGCTTACGCCAAGGGGAGGAGAGGGGCCACAATGGCTCGATACGTCATTTTTGGTGTTGTTTTCTCTCCCCTCTCTCGGAGAGAACGAGCCCCTTCCTGCCTTTCCATTCTCTCCTCCCCTGTAAGACCACACGATGGCCGGGCGTTCGTAATACGCACTGCCAATGGCTGGACTGTTCGAGGTCAAGTACTACACGCCCCCAGCCTGGAGAGTCTTTGACAAAGATTGGTCAGTTCTTGAACTCTTAAGCCTCGGGCTGACCCTCTTATTGTGGGTGGTATGGCCACATTGGGGGCTGCGGGCAGGGGTCTGCCCCTCAAGAACAAGGGGCCTTTTTCGCGGAAAGGGAACAGGAGCAGCAGGGGCAACAGGGCTGTGCTAACTGGCCAGCCCGCATTGAGTAAGTCGTAACAAGGCGGCAGAGGGGACGACACACGCGCAAGTCCACAATAGCCCACTGTGCTTAGCAAAATACTTTGCATGGCGTACGGTATCTTACGAGTCCGAGCCTGGCTCATATTACGGGTCGATCGCATCCTGTATCCTGTTCTCGCGTTGGACAGAAAACAATCTCACCTACGGCACCACCGAGAGAGACAAGAGATCAGCATGTCGTAAGAGAAAAGGTCCTGGAGATGAGATGCACAATCACGAGCAAAAGAGAAGAAGAATCAATAAAGGGACAATGAAGGGGGTGATGGACAAAACGAGAGGAAAGAACAAGACAACAACGTGGGGGGAATAGCCCCCAAAAAATTCAAAATCAAGCCCCGTGAATACCGAAAGTACCACCTCAAGCAGGCTGCGCATCTTTAGCCAACTATTTAAATAAGGAAACCGAAATCGAAACAGCCTCATGACCCTCGTCGACTGATAAAGGACCATGCTTGAGACTCGCGGTTCCGTTCGTTATGTCGAGCCTTATGGTTGAGCGCCAGGCAGATGCCCCCGAAGTTTGACTTGTCGAAAAAAAAGAAGAAGAAAAATAGGTTCCCAGACATTCCCGGCGGCATCCTCTCCCAGGCAAGCCAGCGGACCGAATTGTGCAATCGCAGCGTCGCATTCACACCCTCCAAGAGAGGGGGGGCGTACGGGGGGCAAAACAAAAAAACGCGACCAGATGCAACGTCGTGGGAAGAAGCGAGCGGGCGAACAATAGCCAGGAAGAAGAAAGCTCACCCTCGTCCCAAAAACAGCAGCAGAGGCTCGGAAGGATTCAAAGGATTGCAGAACAGAATCCAAACAAAGCGCGAAGCTGGAAGCTGTCAGTGCGGCGAGGTGCGGGAAACGACAGGAGAACGTGAGAAAAGCAACGGCGAAAGAAACGATCGGGAGGGAAGGATGCACTTCTGCGCTCTGGTTGGTCAGCCCTATGCTTATGGCTCATCTCGTTTTTTTTCTTGTCATGCTCCCGTTTTCGGGTTCTCACGACAGGACATATTTTGTTGTCATCTTTTTCAGCCCGGGAGACAACGACGAAAGTGGAAAGGTTCCGAGAGGCCAAGAGGCACAGAACTCGAACTTACAGAACCGGCAAAAGAGACGTGTAAGAAAGAGAAAAACACCTTCTGAGGAATTACTTCGCAAAACACCTGATTCGCCGTTCCAACGGAAACGAAAAGCAAGCCACAGGGGTGGGCGTGTTGACGAAAGAGGCCCCGAAACAAAAACGGGACTGGCCGTGACTGTCCGTGACCCCCTCCTCAAAACGGCCGGGGTCCCTTGCTTCTCCTCCACCAAAAGGTCAGTTCTGCGCGAGCACAAACGACATTGCGTACCTTTGGAGATGGAGACACGCTCGTTTGGTGGCGCCTTCTTCCCGTTTCTTCCCACTTGGTCGTTTCTCTCTCTCTCCCTCTCTGGTTTTTTCTGTCCCTCTCTCGTTTCTTTTTCTCTTTCTCATCCTTCATCCTTTCCGCAGCGGATCCTGCAATGCAGCCCAGCCCCAGGACCCTGGTTTGTATTTTGATTTTGCAGTCAGTACTTCGTACGACGTATTTGTATTGTCCAGAATACAGATAAGTTGTGTCGCGTCCGCAAAAGCACACATGGTTCTGCCCTCTCTCATCGTTTGCCATCGGTCGCCTGCTGGTGGTGCCTCCTGTCTCTTGACAATGTCTGCTTCGAGACAGGACGATGAAGGACCCCCGTCCCTACCTGATCATCTCCCGTCCACGTGAAGTTGGCAGCTGTCTCTCGAAACAGCTTGCAGACTCGCAGACCAGCCGACGTAAAGCAAGACGTTGCAAGCAGAATGGATCATACCTGCCCAGAAAAGCCACACGACTCCGCATCCCAAACACACGAGATACAAGCAGGTCTTGTAGAAAAATATGACAACCAGAGCCAGATGCCAGGCATCCCGTCGGTTGTCGTTGTACTCCGTTCTCCGTACCCCCCGTACCTCCCACCCCATGGCAACCCACTCGAGCCCTACCTCACTCCGTCTCGCTGCCTTTTCAACGTCGTATCATTGTCCTTTTACTGGTCCCTTTTTATTTTCCTCTTTCTTTTTCACAGCCGCACCCAACTGTGGACCAATGGCACACGCCCCCTCCACTACCCCGAGAAGGCTCCGTTCTCACTTCTCACCTTTTGTCCCTCCTCCGCCCTCCCCTCGTGCCATCACCCTGTGCCTTGGGACCTAGGACATCCGTGAGATGGGGCAAGGCGACAGGACGAGGCAGCGTTGAGCGGTTCTCGTCTGTTCTGCCCCTCGCCTGACCTTCTCCCGCCGGTCGTACCTTCCTTCCCGAGTCACCGCCTTCCTTTCGCGAGCCTCCATGGTCCACTTTCCATTTTTGTTTATATCCTGCTTCCCTCGCTCCTTCCTTTTCACACTGCACAGACTGCCTTTTCTATCCTCATATCCTTCGTTCCTTCTTTATTTGACAAGCTCTCCGTCTACCAACAGACTGGATCACAACACAAACCACCTCTCTCCTTCCCTTTTTCTCACGACCTTCCCGTCCTACCCATAGATCCTTTTTCCTCTCGTCCTCCACCTGCCCAGCATGCGTGCCACTTTGGCATTGCTGGCACTGGCATCGTCGTCGTCGACCGCGGCAGCCCTCGACACGCGCTACCATGCCACGCAGAACAAGAACGGCGACTATGTTGCCGACCCCAGCCAGCCGGCGCACGCAGACGACGGACCCGGCAACCACTTCTCCAGCTGGTTCCACCACATTGTCAAGAACGGTCGCGCCGGCGACGACCTCAAAGACCTGTTTCTCGGCGGCCATGTGCCCAAAAACGCCTCCTTTCAGACGATCCAGGACAGTTTGAATCTGACCGACCGGCAGCCCGTCGCAACCCAGCACCGCCCGCACTCGCCATCCAAACCACACCCCGGCCGCGGCGCGCCGCACCATTGGGACGCCCTCGAGGCCAAGCAGCTCTTCAAGCACCTCGACTTTGAGCTCGACGAGACCTGCATCGCCGACAAGGCCAACTGGTGGTACCGCACCTACGACGGCGCCTGCAACTGGCTCAAGGCCGACGAGGCGGGTCAGGGCCGCTACGGCCAGGCCAAGTCGCGCGACTTTGACCAGCATTATTACGCCGACGGCATCTCGACGCCGCGCGAGGGCCCCAACGCCCGCGCCGTCAGCAACGCCTTTTTCCGGCGCAACTCCACGCTCTACTACGAGCACACCCCGCTGCTACTTGGTCTCATCGAGTTTATCATTCACGATGTGACCTGGTCCCAAGACTCGGCCACCGAGTTTGTCGACGTCACGATGCCGCCCGACGAGACCGAATTTGCGCCCAACACGACGCTGCGCGTGTGGCGCGCTGCCGCTGCGCCCGGCACGGGCACCTCCCCCCAGAACCCGCGCGAAAACATGAACCACGCGACCACGTGGATCGACGTGTCCTCGCTGTACGGCAGCACGCGGTCTGTGGGCGAGGCGCTGCGCACCAAGGAAGGCGGCCGGCTCAAGACCCAGGAGGTGCTGGGTGGCACCAAATGGAAGGCGCCTGAGAGCAAAAAGACGTCGTACCTGCCCTTTGACACCATGGGCGTGCCCGTGCGCAGCCCGCCCGGCATGGACCCGGCCACGCTGTTTGCCGGCGGCGACCCGCGCACCAACGAGGACTGGGTGATGCTGGCCGTGCACAGTTTGTTGCTGCGCGAGCACAACCGGCTGGCGGGCATCCTGGCGGACAAGCGGCCCGACATGGACGACGAGCAGCTGTACCAGACGACGCGCCTGATCTTGTCGGCCAAGTTCCAGCTGATTGGCAACGCCTACCAGATGGCTTACTTTGAAAAGGAAATGCCGTGGCCGCAGGACGACGGGTTCCCGCTGTTCCGCGAGATCCATGGCGAGGACTGGCTGCAGATGAACCCGGCCAACACGTACCCGTGGCCGCTGGCCATGAAGGCCGGTCGCCCTACGGTTGTGAGCGCCGAGATGGCCGTGGTGTACCGCTTCCACGAGTTTATCGTCAACGAGTTCCCCATTGTCGACGCTGGCGGCACCACGCTGCACAACCAGAGCCTGTTTGACACCGGATTTGACGCGGGAGGTTTTATTGGCGCCGGCCTCGAGAACATTCTGCGCGGTGTGGTGTCGACGACCATCCCCAACTTCAAGAGCGGCGTCGACGAGTCCTTCCGGTCTGCCGGCAAGTACCGCGGCAGCCCCTTTGACATTGTGACGTGGTCCATTGTGCACGAGCGCGAGCAAGGGTTGCCGACTTTTAACAACTACTTCCGCGCCTACAACGCCCAGAAGCCGCACGTCATCGTACCCATCCGCGCGCGCTTCGAGGACTTTACCACCAACCCGGAGCACCTGGCTGCCCTCAAGAAGCTGTACAAGTCGCCCGACGAGGTGGATCTGGTGGTCGGCTGCCAGCTCGACGAGACCATGTTCCCCGCCACATCGGTGCCCAAGTCGTCCCTCATTGTCAGTCTCTTCAACCTGATCAGCATGGGCAACGCCGACCGGTTCTCCGTGGGCTACGCCGCTATGCGCTGCTGGCTCGTTGACAAGCCGTGGGACTGCCACCCGAGCAATGCGCTCGAGGACCTGCTGTGGAAGCCCGTCGAGAAGGAGGGTTTCCCCAACTTCCGGTTCTATGACGACTTTTGGATGGAGGAGCTCGACTTCCAGGCCCACGGCCAGAACCTACTCTGGCGCATCGTCACCGAGAATACCGACATCAATTGCCTGCAGCAGCACCCGCTCTTCCCGGCCGACCCCAAGACAAACCCGATCCTGTGCGTGCTGCCGCCCACTACCGTCAACTGGGCCGTCATTGGGTCAACGGCCACGGAGGTGACGCTGTCTCTGGTCAAGGCGCATTATGTCGCCATCATCGCCACGGTCCTGGCTCTCGCCGCCACCATCTACTTGGTCAAGTACGCCAAGGCCCGCGAGGACGGCTACCCGCGTGTTCTCGAGGGCTGGCCCATCCTCGGTGAGGGCTACGCCTTCCAAAAAGATGCCAAGGCCGTTCTTCTCAAGGGCCTGGAGAAGTTGGGCAGCCGGGCCGGTCCCTCCAAGGTCTTTGGCATGCACCTCGGCCCGCAGACACACTACCTGTTGACGCAGCCGGCCGACCTACAGATGATGCTCGACGACAACCCGTACAGCGTGCACTTCAACCTCGACAAGTTCTTTGCCGGCCTGGGCGCGCCCATCTTCCTCGGCAAAGATGTCTTCTCCATCAACCTGCACGCCACTCTCATCCGCACCCACCTCGCCGACCCGGCCACCGTCCGCCAATTCGGCCCCACCATTGCCGCCGCCGCCGAACGCTACCTGCGCGACAACCCACTGGCCCCAGCCGACGGCCGCTCTGTCGTGCACCAGACCCTGAGCGACTACATGGACCGCTTCAGCACCAGCGTCAGCGCGCGCTGCATGCTTGGTGCCGACGCCGATCAGCACCCCGAGCTCATTGATCTCTTCCTCAAATTCAACACCACCGTGGATACCGTCATGCAGCTCTCCAGCATCCTGCCGCCCTTCCTCAGCTTCATTCCCAAGATCCAGATCTACCGCAGCTACAAGCAGTTTAGCAAGATCTTCTTGCCCATCATCCAGCGCCGCCGCGCCAATCCAGCCTCGAGCCAAGACGGCAACGGCCAGGGCGGCCTGCTCGACTTTATGCCGTTTATCTTGGAGGCCGTCGACGACGACGAGCTGGCGTCTAACCTGGTGGCTATTTCCGTCTGGATCGGCCTGCGCAACCTGCAGGTCAGCGTCACGTCGACGCTGCTGGACATGATCAACGAGCCCGGCCTGGCGGATCAAGTGGCGACCTCGCTGACAGGTGCTACCCTTGAAACCCTCGACACGTTTTCGTTTGCCACGACCAAGGCGACCAATGGCAAGTCCAATAGCAAGGCCAATGGAAAGTCCGACGGTGCTGTCAACGGCTCGGCGGTCAGCACCCCCGGCGGCACCGCCGGCTCGCCTTGGGCTCTCCTCCGCAGCGCCGTCCTCGAGTCCATCCGCTTGTGCGGTACCATTACGGGGCCCGCCCGCATCATCGCCGCCACCAAACCCCTGGCGCTCCACTCTGACCCCTCTGTTCGGCTCCCGCCTGGCAAGGTCGCTACCCTCTCCACCTACTACACCCACCGCCAGCCGGCCAGCTTCGGTCCGGATGCCGCCCAGTACCGTGCCGATCGGTTTGTCGACAGCAGCCCGGCCATTGGCAGCGTCCGCAACATCTCGTTTGGTCTGCAGGGCCCGCGCATCTGCCCCGGGCAGTGGTACGTCCAGGAGGCCATTTGCATCATGGTGCAGCAGCTGCTGGCCGGGTACACGTTTGCGCCGACGGTGACGCGCGTGGGCGATGCGGACAAGTACATTTACCACGCGGGCGTGGTGACACGGAAGGAGGTGCCGGTGGCGGTCACCAAGAAGGCATAATGCATAGACGTGTAAGAGGCACGTACGTCCTTCATATTCCCGTTGCGGAAGAGCGGATGGCTGGACCGACCCGGCCTTGTCGTCTCACCTCAGCATTTTGGTTTTGTTTCCCCGTCTCGGTGTTGGGCGCTTGTTGCATGGTGTTGCATCAGTTTCATATATATTTCCATCTGATTGTTTCTTGTGTGACTTTGGGACGTTTTGGGTGTACATTTTGAGTATTTTGCGTTGCATATTTTGGAGGGTACGATACATCGTATACACAGTTTGGATATTTTGTCTTGTCAATACTTTTTAGTGTAATAGATTGGAAACATATACACTTAGTTTGATGATTGTGTTTCGATTTTGGAGAGAGATTGTCTTAATCGTGAGTCCTTACTAAACAACACGTCGTGAATATGAGCACTGTTACATTGCATTTTTTACATACATGAATATTGAAGCTTTTTCTAAAATTTATTTTTAGAACTACGAATTATTAATTTTCAGAAATAAAAAATCAATCTAGTGCCATAGATTACGGTGTGAAGAAAAAGAAACGGGATCGTCCATAAGGATGTTACACATCAAATACGTAGTGAGGCTTGTCGTCATTGTTGACATTCAGGAGGTCATCGAATGAGTCAAAGCCACAGCCGACACTAGCCACACAAATTGGAGAAGGAAAAAAGCCGGAGCTTGCCGGGCTCGCCCCCAAACCCCAAAAATAGGGGACAGCTCCAATTCTGCAGCCCCCTAAAGTTAAATAGTAAGGGTTTCGAGAGAGCAAAAACCAGCCAATTAGCGAGCGCAAGCCATTGAATTTTAGCTTTTCGCAGGGGGCTGCAAAAGGAAATTATCCCACCTGCACTGGGACTTTGGTCTGGACTTTTGGCTCGCCTTTTTTGCGACTAGTGTGAACACGAAGCCAAGAAAAGGAGCGAAGGTGGCATCTTCTCCATGCACCGTTCGATTTAGATTTGCGACTACTCCCATTGACGGCGATACTCCTTTTGTGCAGCTCACGCAAACGACGCACACGATTGGAACGAAGCGAGACGACGATCAGTAGCGACGACGGAACGACTGACGATCGCCGAACACGACAGCTGAAGGCAAACGAACGCGACGAGATCCTTTGCGCCTGGCACGACATCCTGACCCCTTGGCGCATCGCGACGGGCCCGGCCCCATCCTTTTGCGAGTCCGATCCTCCCACTTCTCCTCCTTCCACACACACACACACACACACACACACACAATGGCGCGACAACTACGGCGCCTGGCCACGGCGCTGCTGCCGGCGCTGCTGGTGCTGCCGGCCGTTATGGCCACGGAGCTCAACCTCCCCTCGTACCACTACGGCGACCCCATCCAGGTCGAGTGCATGAACCGCAGCTCCGAGACGGGCGAGCACATCCAGCTCGCCAACAACGAGATCCAGTGGGTGCCGTTCCCCGTGTGCAACGAAACCCAAAAACCGCTCGAGTTTCACTACGGCATCGAGGGCGAGGTCAACTGCACGATCCCGCTGGTCACCGACCCGTTCTTCCACCTGCTCGAGTTTTACCTGCACGCCGACGCCCCCTTGATGTGCCGCCTCGCCAACCGGCCGCCGCCGCACATTGAGACGGTCGGCGAGCGGCCCTACACGCCCGAGTACGTGCCGCTGGTGTTTGCGCTGGCGGGCACGCTGCAGATGAGCCACCTACACATCGCGTCGCACCTCAACGTGCTGCTGCACAGCACGCCGAAACACCACATCCACCCGCACGACTCGGGCGTCATCGACTCGGGCGTTGCGTACAGCACGAGCCCGCTCGGCCACAACGTGCTGGACGGCGACAGCGGCGAGGTCCGGTCGACGGGCGGGCGCACGGCCGCGGCGGCGGAGCACTCGCGGCGGCTCATTATCGGGGACCCGCTGCCGCTGTCGTTTTCGGTGCGGTGGTTCCCGACGCCGCACCTGCCCAAGACCGAAGGGCGCGTGGAGTGGAGCGGCATGGGCAGCGGGCACGTAGGGCCGAGCACGGTGTTTTACAGCCTGGTGGCGTTTCTGGCCGGCCTCATTGTGTCGGCCGTTTACTTTTTCGGGACGGTGCTCCCGAAGCGGCTCAAGGGCCGGAGCCTGGGCGGGGCGACGCCGCTGGGGTACGGGATCGGGACGGGCGGCGGTGGTGTTGGCAACGGCTGGGGCATGGCGCCGAAGCGGGCGTTGGATTAGGCGAGTTGTAGGAGGGTGTTTGTTTATTGATTATGATACCGTTGGCGTTCTTACAGCGGGTTGCCATTTTTGGGGGGAGGACACAATCTGTTTGTCCATGATCTATTTGTCGCTCTTTCTATTTGCCTACAATATTGTAATGTATCTGTACGAAATATTACCTTCTTCAACCTTGTTTCGACTACTGTGTCTTCTTGGTGCTGTCGATCTTGAACCGGGAGAGCAGGCGGCCGTACATGTCGACAAACAGGAGAGCGGCTGCTGGTCAGTGGGGATGTGATTGAAGGGACAAACGGCGATGGGAGGGGAGACTCACGCATGGCAAAGTACGGCCCGAACAGCTGGTAGCGGAAAACGTTCTTGTCGGCCTCCGAGTAGACGGCCGGGCTCCAGTAGCCGACGTCGTGGATGCACACGGCGGTCGTGAGGGCCGTCTCGAACGCGTAGACGAGGAGGAGCAGTTCCAGGGGGCCGGTGGTCGACAATGCTTGGCCTGCCGACTTCGTCGCCAGCTTGGCAAACCGGTACACAGAGTAGAAAACGATCGGAAGAGTGGCCCCAATCTCAATCCATAGAAACAAGGCCATCCAGCTGCCACCGGCACCCACCTCCACTCCCTTGGCCGGCGTCCAGTCCATCAGCGGGTCGTTGTACGTCGTCACGTACCACTGGCGGAAGGTGTGCAGAAAATGCAGCGGCGCGTCCGGGTCGGCGCACAGCCAGGCCGGGTAGTTGTCGACGGCGTCGACACCTGGAAGTCAGCAAACTGCATTGCCACAAGAGTCGGGGGGGGGGGAGAGGGGGGTGAGGCGACCTACAAAGAATAACCGGAATCTGGAGGCAGAACCAGACCAACCAGATGCGGTCGCGGGTGGACTGGGAGAGGACCATTTTGGTCAAGACTGCAGAGGGTAGCGATGTGAGTTGAACGCGATGTGGTTGTGAATTGAGAATGCGCCGCGTTGTCGATGCGAAAGTTGAGTGAGACTCGTCAGACGCAGGATCAGGGGAAATTAAGGGCGACTTCGTAGCGCACTGTAATACGTCGTAGGATGGTGGGGCTAGTGGACGTGCATGCGCTGGGCGCGTTCTCAGCCCTATGGAGAGCGGGCAATCACAGGCCACTCACATACGTCCGGGTGTCTCTAAACGACGAGTCAAATCAACTCAAAAGCAACCCAAACTCTTGCCAATAAATAGCAATGGAAATTCAGATAGTAAATGTAAAGAAACGAGCGGAATTAAATAATAAGAACGTAAGTTCATAAAAATGCGCTTTTCTCATTTTAAAAGTACAATTTCTCGTACTAAAATACATAGCAGGGCAAGATAGCAACGGCTACAATTTGCTATTTCTTCATAATTCATTTTCAGAGTCCAGTGCCAACATGGTCACTGCATGTACAGCATATCCATCTCACCGGCGCCTGTATTTATGCCTGCATTCATATTTTGACCGCCCTCACCATAGCTCTGGAACAAGGTCTGGCAGACGTCGTCAGAGAGGGCAAAGCCCGGACTCAGCAGCAGGTCGACGTTGAGAAAGGTGGCGGGCTCGTCCCACCAGCCGGGGTCCGGCTGTTGGAGAGGAGGTGGTGGCTGTTGTAGGCTAGTCATGTTCGTAGGAAGGCTCGACGGGAGACCCTGTGGAAGACTTGGCAAGTAAGACTGCAGGAAGGGTTGCGTGGATGAGGTTGGTGTGAGTGTCGGCGTCGGCGTGGGCATGTCGGCGACGTAACTGTTGAGGCTGTTGATGGTGCCGTCGTGGGGTGGTGGGTGTGGTTGTTGTGTCTCCTGGTAGATGGGCTGTGTGGATGTGTCTGTCAAAGGTCTCTCTCGTTGGTTGTGGTGACGCGCCGCAGTGGCAGTCTCGCCGTGTGCGTCTGCCGTATCGTCGACTGCCGCCGATGTCGCCTTCGCCGGCGGGCCTTGCTGCAAAATCTGTTGCGCCCGTGCAAACAGCCGGTGGATCACGCTCGCGCTCCAGTACGTGCGCCGGATATGCGACAGCACCAGCAGGCACAACCCCAGCTTGTTCTTGCCGAGGCTGCGCAGGAGCGGCGTGGCGGCCTTGCAAAAGTCAAACAGGTGGATCTGCATGGCGGGCACGAACGCGGTAATGGTCATGGGTTTCAGCAAGTGGATGGCGTCGATCTCGATGAGGGTGTTGAGGGTGTCGTTGGTGCGGGCGGCGGCGGCACGGGCGCGGCGAGCGACGTC
Source organism: Sporothrix inflata (assembly GCA_021396225.1). Taxonomy (NCBI): domain Eukaryota; kingdom Fungi; phylum Ascomycota; class Sordariomycetes; order Ophiostomatales; family Ophiostomataceae; genus Sporothrix; species Sporothrix inflata. The sequence continues at coordinate 84,255 of WNYF01000079.1, read as the reverse complement.
CTTTTGCCAAGCCGGGCCGGCGCCCGGGGGGAGTGAGGTGGGGGCATGTAGCAAATATGGCCGATATAAAATGGCCACCGTTGCGTTGTAAAAGAGGTCGACGTGGTTGGCATGCAAGCGGAGGTGGTCGGCGACGTCGCTGTCCTCCATAATGTCGACGTCTACCGTCGCTTCCTGCCCACACGTCCGCAGCTCCTTTTCAAACGCGTCAATGTCCTCGAGAGACGGCGGCGGCCCTTGCACACGGTAGTGGGCACGCACGATGCGGCCGAGCAGGGCGCTGATACTGACGAGGCGCAGCCACATGCGGGCCAAAGGCGTGGCAGCTTGGGCACCACCAGCTGGGAGCAGGTGCTGGAACGACGGGTCAGCGGCGGCCTCAAGATCGCCGGCAAAGTCGTCGAGGACAGGCAGTGGCACATCGCAGTCCTCGTCGTGGATGCGCATGGGGCGGCCCTTGGCGAGAGCGACCCAGCGGTCGCGCACCAGGCATGTCCACCAAATGCGGCGGATCAGCGACGCGCGGCGGCTTCCGTCTTCCGTCCTCCCCCGCCTCGTCGGCTTCCGATGAAATCCCAGCGACTGCGCTAGACTAATGGCAATGCCCACACAGTGCCAGGCGCCCGTGTGGTCGTAGGCGTCCGTGTACCAGAAACTCATCAGCAGCACCGCCTGGATCAGCGTCACCTTGCGGTCGACCGGTCCAAGTCGTACAGGCACTTGGCGCGCGCGTACATGGCCTCCTTCATGGCCTTGCGGGAGGCGTAGCCTGTTTTTCCCAGCACATCGTCGGGCACAAAGTTGGCTGCCGCCAGGCACATGCTCCAGCACAGGAGCGGATGCAAGCCTGCAGCGCCGTGGCGTGTGTAGGCCCCCAACACGTCGGCGGCGTCGAGGATGGGCATGAAGAAGTGGACGTGCTTAAAGTAGACACGGACCAAATCGTCACAGAGGTCTGGTCGCAGTGTCTGGAAGGCGCCCTCATGGCGGAGGTACGCGAGCTCGTGGGCCGTCCACGCCGGAAGGTGGACTTGAGGGCTGTTGTCCGCATTGGCACCACCCTCTCTCCCCTCGACACCCTGCTGTTGCCTCGCCTCCTGCGGCGTCTGCGGGTGGCACAGCTCGTAGACCGACTGGCGCGGCCCGCGGTTGTCGCCAATGTATGAGGTGGCGTCGTCGTCGGGCAGCCGGCCGTCGGCCTCGGGGGTGAGGCGGGAAGGAGACGAGACGCTGCTTGGATCGGTGGTCGGCGCCCTCGATGACCCGACAGCAGGCACGGCAGGCACGGCAGGCTTAACAGCCGGCGCAAGCGGTGCTATCCTCGACCGTCTCGGCTTGTGCTTCTTGCGGGGCACAGTCACGCACTCGCGGTCTTCACCGCGACAGTTGGTGCACGGCGGGCCCGTTTGCGCGACATTGCAGCGCACCTTGCGGCGGTGGCACGTCACGCAGGCCACGCGCGAGCGGGCGCGCACGCGGGGCGTGGTGGGTGGATCGTCGTTGTCCATATCCATTGTCATGGTCGGCGTGTTGCTGTCCGCATGTTGTTGTGTCGGTAAAATGTGGTATAATGTGGAGGAAACGATAACACCGGGCGATTCGGCATATTTGAGGGGGGGAGAAGGAGCGACCCGTACGTACTTTGTGACGGCAAATTCGGCAATTAGTGACACTGCCGCCCTGTGGACCCGCTACCCCAAAGCCCCCTAGCGGCTCCCCGCATTCTCCACGATTCCCTGCTTTTGTCCTTTCTGCCCGCGTTTTTTTCTTTCTTTTCACCGTCCTTCCCCATCCCCGACTCCCCTCATGTCCTCTCCTGGCTTCGTCTGGGGTTGCACGCCCCATAGCGTCGCACGAGGGATCCTACAGTCGCGCTGACGGGACTTTCGTCGTTCGTTTTGTCGTCTGTCTCTTTTTCGTCCTTCGTTCCCTCTTTTTGCCGAGGGTGTTGCACCTTCCTTCCCAAAGCTGCAGCTGCTCGTCCACGGCAGCTATAAGTACAAAGGGGGGTCGTGATTACGACAAGACAAGATACGACAACCTCTGGGTCAAGCAGAGCCTTCACATTGTGTCTCTATCGACATTCCTCACATTTCTCTCTACCCACCTCTCACCATGCAAACCACCGACACCAAGCCCGACCCCGTCGAGATGGTCGAGGCCGCCAACGCCAAGGAGGCCCTCGACGTCGAGCCCTTCTCGCCGGAGGAGGAGCGGCGCTTTGTCCGCAAGATTGATTTTTGGTAAGCCGCCACGGCCACGCATGGACAATGAATGTCGCTAACCTGCCAGGATCATCCCTTTGATGATGTTCACGTACTTTTTGCAGAGCTACGACAAGGGCATTATGAGCGCGGCCACGCAGTTCAACTTCAACACCGATCTCGGGTTGACAACCATCACCGGCTACACCAGCACCGGCACCGCCATCACCAACAACCAAAAATACGCGAACGCGTCTATGATCTTTTATGTCGGTTATTTAATCGGCACTTACCCTATGATGTTTTTGACTCAGCACTTTGGCGTTACGCGCGTCATCTCGTTGGCCGTGTTCGCATGGGGTATTGTGGTGATGGCCACCAGCGCGTGCGACAACTACGCCGGTATCATGGTCGCCCGTCTGTTCTTGGGGATGCTCGAGTCGGCCGTCGCACCTGCCTTTACCGTGCTTGTCACGTTTTGGTGGACGCGTGAGGAGCAGGCCCTGCGCACGAGCATGTGGTACTCCTCCGTCGGCCTGGCTACCATGCTTTCGCCCCTCATCAACTACGGCATCGGCAACGGTGTGCACGGCGCCCTTGCCTCGTGGAAGTACATGTTTCTGATCATTGGCGCTATTACGGTGCTTTGGTCGTCTGTCCTCTTCTTCTTCCTACCCGACTCGCCCCTCAGCTGTTCCCGCTTGTCGGAAAACGAAAAGGCCCTGGCCGCCCGCCGGCTCGCCCGCAACAACGCTGGTACCGTCAGCCGGCACTTTAACGCCACCCAGTGCCGTGAGGCCTTCCTCGACTACAAGACCTACAGCAGTGCCCTCATCATCCTGCTGACCGGCGTCCCCTCGGGCGCCATCGGCACTTTCGGCACCATTGTCATCAACGGCTTCGGCTTCGACCACTTTGCGTCGCTCGCTCTGACCAGCCCCATTGGCGCCATCACGGCCCTGTCCATTTTGTTTGCCGGCTACGTCACGCGCCGCTGGATGGGGTTGCGTCACGTTTTGATTGTCGTCCTTGCCCTCATTTCGATCACGGGCACGCTATTTTGTTGGTTCGGCCCCCGCAGCAACCGCGGCTTCCTGTTTGCCGGCGTGTTCTTGCTGGCCGTGCAGGTTGCTGCTGGCGGCCAGGCCGTCTCCCTCGCAGCGTCCAACACGTCCGGTCACACCAAAAAAGCCACCGTCAGTGCCTCCACGTTCCTGGGGTACTGCATCGGCAACATTATCGGCCCGCTCATTTTTGGCGCGTCCCCGGGCCCGCTCTACCATGCCGGCTTCCTGGGCAGCTTTATCTGCTTGGTCTGCGTCGTCGTCATTGCCATTGTCACCTACATCATGTTGCGCTTCGAGAACCGCAAGCGCGACCGTCTGGCCATGGCTGGCGGCGTTCGCCGGCACACCATCGACGAGGACCTGACCGACAAGCAGAACGAGGACTTCCGGTATGTTTTGTAGGGGCGGTGCGCGAACTAAGAAATAGACGGAAACGTTGGTAGTGCGAATAGTTTTGTACAATGTGCTATAATAGTCTGAATATACCGAGAAGCCGTTTTGCAAATTGTCTTGTATGCCCGTGACCAGTTTAAAAAACAATATCGATTTCTTCATCGAGGTGGAAGAACTGGCAGTCTTCGTCAGCCACGCCGTTGACGTGCTGCACAATGGCAAACGAGACAGGCTGGTTGCGTTAGCATTTTGTCTTTCTTTTAACCAGATAAACAGACGTATGGCTGCCTACATTATCAAGCACGGCCATCGGCGCGTGCCAGACGCCCGGCGCGTAGCAGACGCCCTGCTTGTCGCCCGCGACGAACCCGCGCAGTTGGTCCAGGTCGGGTGTGTCGTCGCTGTCACTCTTGTTCCCCGTCACAACCACCAAATACTTTATGTTGGCCCCCATGGGTACAAACGACTGTGTCGAGAAGCGGTGCCGTTCCAGCATTTTGATCTTCATCACCCGTTTGCCTTCACCCTCAGCCTCGGTCTTGTCCTCGGCGACCTCCGGCCGCCACGGCTCGACGTCCCGCGGACTGGCTAGCGACACATTGAGCACCGTCCGCGCGGGCACCTCGCTGGGCGCCGCGGCATAGCGGTTGATGGTGGGCACGACTTCCGGGGTGCGGCGGGCGGTGCCGTTGTTGACGAGAACCGTCCGGTCGGTCACGACGTCGGTCGAGATCAGGCCTCCATACGAGGCGTAGCCGTCCTGCGTGAGCGGCTGGCAGAGAACGGTTCGTGGCATGGTGCGAGGGGGGTGAAAGACGTCAGGAGATGTCGTGCATGACGATGAATGCTATCTCTCTTTTCCTATTTTTGTTATTTACTTTTTTTTTACTTTACAAGCTCCCGCAACCGGAGGATCTATCCAAATACACAGATACGACTACGAACAAGCTCCGATCCACATCATACTGCAGATGCCGTCAGACGGCAACAGTGAAGTAGGCCGTGTCATATACTAGCAATCGATAAGAGACAGAGCCTCCCGGCAATAAGCGATACGGGACAGGTTGTTCACATCCACGTCCATGCTGTTCGTCCATTGGCGAATAGCACCGAACGTGCCGTGATACCGAGATAAGCTTATTTGCGTGTCGGACGGTCCGCGTCCATTTCCAACGCCGAAGAAGCCAGTCAGAACATTTCAAAAATTGCCCTTTTGGGCAATTCCTTTTTTGGAATCATCTCTCCATGAAGTAAAACGTGGCAAGCTATAACATAACTATTCAATTCTATATTAATTCTCCTATCATGACACCATCTACAGAGACCCCCTCTTGTAAGGAAAGGTCTCGCGCCAGTGCAGGGCAATGTCCTTGCGCGTGGTGACCCACACGTCCGGCTTGGCGGCAATGTACTCGACAAAGTTCCGGACGGCGGCAAAGCGCCCAGCTTTCCCACTGATGCGGCAGTGCAGGCCGATGGACATCATCTTGGGGGAACCGTGCGTGCCCTCCTCGTACAAGACGTCGAACGCGGTCTTGAGGTAATCCTCAAAGTCGGCCGTCGTGCTCCAGCCCGAGGCGGTGTGGTACTTGACGTCATTGCAGTCATAGCTGCTAGTGTTAGCGGTGGTCTCAAAGATGAGTCTGGGTAGTGTACTCACCTGTACGGCACCATGAGCATGCCCTGGGGCTCGGCAGCGTCCTTCTCGGCCGGGACGTCGACCCAGTATGGCAGGTCGTCGCAGTAGCTGTCGCTCTCGTACAGCAGTGGCAGCCCCATCTCCTGGTAGACCTCGTGGATGATGGCCTTGGACCGCGGCGACAAAGCGCCGTAGTACCATCCGACGGGGTACACGCCCGTGCTCGCTTTCAAGGACTCCAGCTGCCGCACAATATACGCCTTCTCCACCTCGGGTGTCATGCCATTGTACGTCACCCAGCGGTACCCGTGCGACGCAATCTCGTGGCCGTTTTGGCAGAAAGCAGCAGCCACTGCCGGGTTCTTCTCAAAAGCCTGCCCGACAGCAAACGCTGTCACCGGCATGCTGTGCTTTTCAAAACAGTCGAGCAGCCGCCACACGCCAACGCGCGATCCATAGTCGTAGTCGCTCTCTGGGTTCAGGGACCGCGCGCCCATTTGCGGTGGCTTGTTGTCCGACTGCTCCCACAGCCGGTTCTCCGACTGCGCGTCGCCATTCTGCACGCTGCGCTCAGCGCCCTCTTCGTAGTTGATGACAAACGAGACGGCAATCTTGGCGCCGTTGGGCCACTGCGGGTTGAGCGAGGCCCGGCCGTAGCCGACGTGGTCGCGGGGGAAGTCGTACTGGGTGTCGCGGAGGGGGTCGATGTTGGTGGCGTCGAGGGACACGGCGCTGCCGTCGGGGTTGTGCGTTGCTGTCGCCATGATGGAGGGAAATGGAGGGGATGGGTGGAAAATGTGGACGATGTGGACGATGTGAACGATGTGGACGACGGACGATGTGGACGGAATCTTGAATCGACATGCGAATCGTTCCACAATCTACACTTAACAAGTATTTCCATATGATATGCAAACAATGAACAGAAAACGTGCAAACAACGTGGCCAACATGGCCTAACCCCAGCGTTCCCAACAGGGCCCAAATGTCACCGAGACCGGGGCGTCGGATTACCACCATATCGGCGATGTAAGTCGTAACCCGACAATTGACAATCAACAATGGACCGTCGACCCACAGCATAGATAAGAGCTCCACGGAATTCGGATACCCTTGCCCCTTGCTGATCATTTCTTGTTTTGATTTTCTTTCTTTCTGCATCGCGTCTTGTCCTCACCGTTGTATTTTTGCCATTCCCATCTTCTGCCCGCCGACAAGATAAGCGATGCAGTTATGCCGGCCGCTGGCGCATAGATGCCGTCGCAATGACGATAGCATGCGGCTTGCACGGAGACCGCCGTGATTTTGTCTCGAGTATATATTCGAGAAGGCCGCTGTTCTTCACCGTATTGTATTTTGCCAAGACATTTTCACCGTGAACACCGTGAATATTGTGAGGCTCCCGCAAGATACAACAGCCACCATGTCGGTTCTCACGAAGCTGGACAACGCTCTCCGGACGAAGGAGAGCATCTTCCGCGATCAACAAGAAGACAACAAGAAATGGGGCAACGAGGATCTTGACCCGACGCCGTATGTCTCCCGTTGGTTGTCGATGTCGACCATCGTGAACAACGCTGACCCCATCTAGGCCGTCCGCCCGTCTTTGGACGCACTGGAACTACTTTGCCTTTTTCTGGGCCGTGTCGTTCAACCCGATCGCGTGGAACACGGGCTCGAGTCTGATCAGTCTTGGTCTGGTATGTTGTCCCTCTCTTCTTCATCTTTCTCCTCCTCCCTCTCTATTCTTTCCTACTTACAGACGATAGCTCTGGTGGCAAGCTACACTGGCGGCCATTACGGCCACGATCATCACCGGAACCTTGCTCATGCTCAACTCGCGCGGTCCCTCCGTCTACCACATCGGCTACCCTGTTTATCTGCGCCTGTCCACCGGCATGTACGGCTCGCTCTTTTTCGTGTTTATCCGTGGCATCGTCGCCATCTTCTACTTTGGCACACAGTCCTACTACGCCGGCCAGCTCATGAGCGTGCTGCTGCGCTGCGCCTTTGGCCACAAGTGGACCGACGTGCCCAACCACTTGCCGGCGTCGTCGGGCAATACCACCCAGGGCATCACGGCCTTTTTCGTGTTCTGGTTCCTGCAGCTGGGCTTCATGCTGATCCACCCCTCGCGCGCCCGCTGGCTGTACACCATCAAGAGCGTCCTCGCGCCGCCCGTGCTGATCGCCACGTTTGCTTTTATTGTCGGCAAGACGCATGGTCTGGGCGATACCAAGGCCCTCCAGACTAAGGTCCTATCGTCGTCCGGTGTGGCCTGGGCCTTTTTGACGGCCGTCAACTCGGTGTCCGGCAGCATCGTCACCGAGGTCACGTCCAACCCGGACCTGGCGCGCTACGCCAGTCACCCGCGCAACACTACCTGGCCGCAGTGGATCGGTCTGGTCGTGGCCAAGTCGCTCTGCACGTTTCTGGGCATTGCCTCGTCGAGTGCCGTCAAGACGCTCTGGGGCACCGCCTATTGGAACATTTGGGATTTGTACAATGCCATCCTGGACCACTACTGGCACGCCGGCGCGCGCACGGCTGTGTTTCTGGCGTGCACGATCCAGATCCTGGCCGTCGTCGCCACGAACCTGGCGTCTAACGCGTTGCCCGTCGGTTCCGATCTGAGTGGGTTGTTCCCGCGGTACTTTAACATTGTGCGTGGGCAAGTCTTGTGTGCCGTTCTGGCGCTGGCCACGGTGCCCTGGAAGATTGTGGCCTCGGCGGCGAGCTTCTTGACCTTCCTGGGGTCGTACGTCTGCTTCCTGTCGCCTCTCGTGGCAGTGATGATGTGAGTCCATGCTCCCTCTTCTGTGTTTTTGTCCCCCACTAACTGTTTAGTGTCGACTACTTCGTCATCCGCAAGGGAAACGTCCACATTCCTTCCCTGTACAATGGCGCCCCCAGCAGCCCCTATTGGTACACCGGCGGATTCAACATTCGCGCTTTTGTCGCCTGGGCCATTGGCGTCGCCGTCGTCATCAACGGCCTCGCGGGCTCCTTCCACGCCGACTACAACGCCGGCAGCAAGCACCTGTACTCGCTGGGACTGGTGCTGTCGTTTACTGTCGCTGCCATTCTCTACTACGCCTTCAACAAGATCTGGCCCGTCACCGTCTACCCGGCTCACCATGCCGACGCCGACGCCGCGACCTTTGAGACCATGAAGGCCACCGATGGCTACTTTGACGACGACGAGGTCATCATCACCGGCACGGACGTCACGCCGATGCAGCAGGAGGAGAGTGTGCTCAAAGACGTTGTGTGAGGCCGTGTACGAGACGGTGATGGGAAATAAAAAGATCAATAAATGAAAAAAATATATACTGTTAGATAATAGCTTATAAAAATTGAGAATGCCAAGGGAGAACGTCAGATCTCTCGTTGATGACAACAATCTGAAGACGATCTCGTCTGACATAATATGAATCTGATAACCTCGTATTATGGCGCCCACATGTCATCGTAGGGTTCGGGAGGGACGATGCCGATCATGACGACACTCGTATTCCAGAATGGACTCTTTTACACGTCGGTCATCTTCCATCTCCCCGTTATTGTTTTCTTACGCCTCCTTCCCATCACAATTGCTTTACAAAACAACTGTTACAATGTAGTCCATTTCCCGGACGAAGACCGTGGTCACTTGCCCATGTTATTACAGCCCAAAATAAAAACCGAAAAACCTCATTAGGAATTTCCTTCTTTGGACGTGTACCTGTGCCGTCCCTGCTCCAGCCTACTTAGTGGATGTGCTCCCCTGTACTCCCTGTGCCCGCTGTGCCTGTTCCATCGCAAGCCGGCACAGCCTTAGAGCCTTGCTTCTAGGCCACCATCTTGTTTTAAAAGCACGCATAAGTGCATCTCGGGAACTGAATGACTCACAACTTTAATCGAGGTGGTATTAGGCTGTGACTGTCACAGACCTGCTGTCTGGCTTGCTGGCTGCCAGCAAGTGTTCTGCCGTTACACACCGCCTTACCCCTGAATCCTGTATTTAGTCCATCTCTGCCTTCATCCTGTATTGTAGCTCCTTGAGCTACGTCCTCGTCTTCAGCCTGACCCTACCTGCGCTTCCTGCGAGACTAGTTTAGCTAATATACTACTGTCCACCCTGCTCGTCCTCACCTACCTGACCCCTCCGCCTGCCGTGACACCACCTGGCCTTACGCCAGAACCCATTTTCTGTACCGTTCCATATTTTTTGCTCCCAAGCAGACTGTCAACAACCTAACATGACTACAGCACTTCGCGTTGTAATCTCTACCTCGATCGGCTCCGCATACGACGAGCCTTAGCCGCTTATTCTTCGTGCACTAGATGTGTTAAAAGAAAATGGTTTCCTGAGTTTGACCAAAAGCCGCCGTACTTCCTGCTCGCCGTGGACAGAGCGCAATACACCCACATTGTCTTCGATCTCTTTCATGACAAGTACGATTTCAACACGGCCCACAAAAAGCCATCCGACCTGAAGGTCATGTTTGTTTCTCTTACAAAGAGCAAACATGACACAGCCGTGGTCGCCAGCGATGAAATAAAGAGCACGGTCCATGAAACAACCCGCCAACTTCACGATTCTCACGGTTTTGAAGACCGACCACCCTTTTTGTCGATCATACAAACAAGATACCGACATATCCCAATCCACGCTCATTGATTCGTGCAACTTCAGAAAACACGAGCAACGCGATTAAGAATTAGTATGGCATTTTGTGAGATCAATTAACTCGACGATTTACCTATACTAATCAGAAGGAGCAGGAGATGGAAAAGCACACGAAATACATCAAATTCCCAGGTCGCCCCGTCGGTAAATGGTTGATGATCGCCTTGCCCACATTCGCGACGTCTGTTTCTGGATATTTCCCATCCGCAACCGGTGCACCTCTTAACAACCCAGTAGCACATCGTCCGAAAGGCTGTCTATTTATTAGCTACCCTCTGCTCTAGGCATTTTTATTCATTTGGTGACTCTTACACATTAAAGCGAGAAAGCGCTGTTATAGCCGCCGTTTTTGTCTAACCGGTAGCGCTGCTTTGGGCGGTCTTTACAATGGGGATTTCGTCTCTTTAAAGTGACTTGCACTTGTGGTTACATAGATATCTTCGTCATTCATCAAACTAAAGTCTCTCAGACCCCTTCCGCAATCAACTGATTGCCCTCTTTACTGTTTTACCCACGTAATATCTCGCTTAGTAGGCTTCCTTTATACGAAGAGTGGCGGCCACAATGACGCCTATAGATCGTTTACAGCTTTGTTATTTAGTATTAGAAAGGTACATTCTCTTACTAAATAAGACGAATCTTGGCATCAGTTATGTTGTTACTCTTATTCGTCACTCACTAGCTGCTTCTGCTGTCTTTGTGTTTTCGTCCTCCTCAGGTTCTTGATCTCCAGTCTCGTCCTCCCCAAGCTCGTTCTCTGGGTAGTCCGTCTCGATGTGCACTGTGGTTCTCTCTCTCCATATCCTCCAACTCTGCTCCATCTTCTCGCAGTAGCGGTGGTGGACGATGTCCGCAAGGCTGCAACCCTCGTCTCTGGTGGTAGCAACGTAGTCTCGAAGGATGGGCCGTTCCGGCCATTCCGGTCTCTGCGGGCAGTCACATAGCGTACCTAGTCCGAATCGTTTCTCGCACTCCCGAGACTTGTGGATCTCCTCCCATCGCTCTACAACATCGCAGTACTGTTTGTGGCGGGCAAGCTCCGCCGTGATGTATTCTTCAATTTTGCCCAAGTTGATCTGGCCCCTGTGCACGAACCATTTGCGAAACATGACGCCCCACTGAGGGATCGAATGGAGGTCGTCCTTGTAGGGCTGGGTGTCGAGGGAGAACAGGTCAGGGACAAGGGGCGCGAGGTCGACCATGGCCTCGAAGCAAGCGACGTGGTAGTACTTGTGCCGGTCGTGGAAGTGGGCGGCGCCCTTATCGACGTGGATGCGGAAGTCGTCCTTGATCTTCTCCGGGTTGTAACACTGTGGGAAGTCCTTCCCGGAATCTTCTGCGGTGCGCTTGACAAGGCAGTCGTCCTCCGCGCGGCACCGCGCCCCGCCGTTGTAGCTCTGGGGCGTCTGCTGGAGTGTGATCTCCGCCTTGGCGTCTCTGAGCTGGGGTAGTAGTGTGTCGCCGTCCTCCCTGAGCCTCGCCGCCGGAGTCAGGCCTTTGCGGCGCTCCATCTCTGCTTCGTATTCTCGCATCCGCTTCTCTCTGCTCTCCTGACCATCTTGTAGAAGATCCCGGGCACGGTTGCGGCGCTCCTCCTTGGCTTCTTCGTCTTTCTTAAGTTGTTCTCGATAGCTTGCGATAAACGCCTCATCCTGGTATCGGTCGCGGCGCGTGTCCCGAGGACCGCTGACATCTGCCGTCGAGCCGCTACCAAGGGCACCAACGCTTGCTTCCTTCGGCTGAGAGGCTGGCGGCACTGCATTTTGTTGTCGCTTTAGGGCAGGCTCGGTCGATGCCGGCGACTCGGCTCTTCGCTTGTCGCCCCGCTGTGGCGACGGCTGAAAGTTGCGGGCTGCGGGCTCCATACTGTTGATACCCGGAGGCGAGTGTTTAAAAGGCTCTGGATTAAAATATTAGTTAGCTTTCAGACACGCTCAACATCCATTAGTTCGTCAACGTGCCACTGTAAGGATTCTAGGGATAGGTTCAGTAGCGAAAAGATCACGATCAACAGGCGGAACGTAGGTGTAAGAATGCACAAAATCTAACCCTTGGCCTTCCCCTCATTTCGAGAGGAGGGGCCATGGATCTCTCTTATGTTATTATCTAGGAAGGCCCGGTGATTCACATGTTGGATCACTGGCGGCCTGGGGCACCCAGGCCTGCAGGCGCCCACCGTCAGGTAGCAATCGCCCACGCTTCCTGGCCATGGCTTGGGCCAGCAATGTGGTCAAGCGCCCCCAGTGATACCCCGTTGAATCCCAGGGGATTCGCCAGGCGGCCTTGACAGCTGGCAACGGGCCTAACCAACCACCAGCGGGCAAGGAGGTCAGGTGACCTGGGCTCCTGGCCATGCGTCTGGTGAAAGTCCGTTAAATCAGTAACGACTGAGTCTTCTATCTAGGTTTACTGGGAGGAAGCCTCAGTCTTATATATCTACCAAACCTCATGCCCGTATGAGGTTTCTGCTATGACCCTGTATGAGGTTTGCTCCAAACCTCATTCCTATATGACGTTAGAGAGAGAAGTTTATTCCGCCCGGAGGCACGGAAGGGAGCGACCGGTTAGTCGAACGAGATGAGCTACGTGCCGAGTTCTTCCGGATGTTTAACCGAGCGTCGTGTCTTAAAGGCGCGTATAGGGACTTTTCTTCTCTGTGCTTTGGCTTCTTTAATGACCAGCTGTTGTAAGTTGCCGTTGAAGTTCTGGAAGAGCGAGACAACCCGTCTCTCGACACCTCCGACAATGTAGTTGTGCTATTGGATGTTTTCGGCGATCTCGTAGGCATCCGTAATGGCCTGTTGTTGGTCTAGGATGGCGCGCTTGACTGCAGATAAATGTCGATTGTAAGCTGGGCTAGTAATTACGATGATTTATGGTAGTATTTAATGCGGAAGTCGAATTGTCTCAAACGACCGAACGTCGTGAATGATGACTTTTGTTTTGGTCATATTTGGCCATTTCGCCATGCAACTTAGCGTCTGAGTTCGCAGTCGAAGACGCTTGAAACCAAGAAGACGAAGCCGTGTAAACGACCGTTTCAGACCGAGCTAACCACGTAGCAGGCGTTCTTTTTTAGGCTGTCGCATTGGCCTGGCCGCCATGGTAAGAAGGGGGTAAGAAGGGGGTGAGACAGGAATGGGCGGATAAGCTAGAACGAAACGTGCCACTTACACGATGTGTGAACAGAGCCGGTCCGTTTTTGACCAGGACAGCCCGCTGGTAGGCGTCTATATAAAGAGCTCATGATTTTGTTCAATTTCTGCCAGCTCCAGCCTCTGCGAATGCGTCTTCATTCTCCGCAAAGGCTCATCACTCATAAATCATGGCGAAGCCGGTTGTCGTTCTCGTTCACGGTGCATGGCATCGGCCTCATCACTACGCCAGCATCGTTGAGCCCTTGCGTGAGGCGGGATACACCGTGGCGACTCCAGCCCTCCCCACTGCAGACTCTGCCCCGTTCACATTTGAGCGCACGCTCAACGACGATGTCGAGACAATCCGAACCGCGATGCACCCGTTCTTAGAAGCAGGCAGGAAATTGTTGTGGTGTTGCACAGTTATGGAGGCATTCCAGGCACGGATAGTGTTGTCGGCAACACCGTCCAAGAGCGCAGTGCCAGGGGACTCTGTGGTGGTGTAAAATCGATTGTTTACATAGCTGCATTCGCACCGCATGCTCCAGCAACAAGCCTCTTTGATCTGGTTGGTATAAAAAACGATTCCTCTCCTCACCCGAATTGGTGGACTCCCAAGGTAGATTCCCTCGAGAATGACTGGACTTCTTCCCCTAAACGAAGCTGCGAACTAGTTCACGGTTACAAAGGATGGCTTTGTCTTGCTCAACGAAGGTGCTACGAATGCCCTATATCAAGATGTCACGGGTGACGTCGCAAATATGGCTCTGGCTAGTACGGTGAAGCAAAGCATCGCCAGCTCAAGCAAAAGTGTACTCATTCTGCGGCCGAGATCAAATCCTTCAAGACATACATTGCTTGCAAGCAAGATGCAGCTGTCCCGTATGAGGGGCAAGTGTTGATGGCTGAAGCAGCGGGGGCAGATGTGGTAGCGCTCGAGTGCGGTCATAGTCCTTTTCTAAAAGACGAGGAGTCGGCAAAACTCGTGGCAATTATTGCTAGCATTGCTGTCTAACTAGGTTTAGGGTTCATAAGGCTATGGGAGTACGGAGTAAAGTGTACCGAAAAGGACACTTACTAGAAGATAGCTTGGTAATATTCTGAATCCTCATCATCAACGCAATGGTAAGCATACCAGACCGTACGGAGTACACTGCCGATTGCCTATTGTCGTCGTTGTACGGAGTGCGTAGAGGCATTAATGAGAAGACCCGACGCGAATTTCCTGAACTTGCCGTGGAGTACAAATACGATGGTAATTAATGGCTAGAACACATAGGTGCCGTTTCATTCAATTTCTGGTAAATGTTACTTTAATGGCAACAATATGGAACACTTCCTCGATACCTTACGACGTGACTCTCCAAAAGTGACAGTCATAGACATCTAGACTAAGTCTTCAATGCCGTCCGCAAGACACTGTTCTAAACCAACCCAGCCATCTTGACCAAAAAAGCTTCTTAGGAGAGACTCTGCACGCTCTCTTCCTACGACGACGGTGTAGTCACGACCCTCGTCTTTTGGCGGATCATGAAATGTCTTGTTCGGTCGCAGTTTACGGAGGATCTGAATCACATCCGTCCAGTTGAACTCATTTGCAAAAGCAAAGATGCGCTCGTTTTCAATAGCCGAATCGAGCAAGGCCACAACATGAAGGCGCGCACAGTCTCGAACGTGCACGTAATATTCTACACGAGTTTCGAGATTAGATGGATAGCAAGAAATAGAATCATGTAGGAACCGGGACTGACCTGGAGGTAAGAAGTCGATCGCCGAATAATTGTCCTTCCAGAAATTTCGGACAAAGCCCATCGTTGAGCCATGCTGATGTTCTGGAACGAAAATTGTACCCAACTAAGTAAAATGGCAGTCAGAAAACATTTCTGGAGAGTGAAGCGGAGTTAGTTGCCCTACATTGGTATTGGGGAGAATTGTATTGAATACAAAGCCGGGATTTGCTTCTTCGTTCCATTTCCAGGCTGCACGCTCGCCCTCTGTCTTGGCCGCGGCGTAAACAAAGTACCCCTTGGAAGCTTCAGGCGTCTCATCACTCCACGCAGCTGTCACAACCTCATCATTGTATGTACCTACACCGAGTTAGCAAGATGTATATTTGGGCACACTTGATGAATTCGGTAGGACAAACTCTGATCAATGACGACTCCTTTGACGTTCGTCTTGGGTACGATCGCAGCAGATGACGACGAAGTCAGAACGAAGCGTTTGATGCTAGGCTGCTTGGCTGCAGAATTCAAAATATGCCTGATTGCTTGCTGTGCTTGGGGGATGACCGCATTGGGATCCTTATTCATACTGACGTCGGCGGCCTTTCATGTCTCTTAGTCAAAACCCCGTAGAATATGCCGATGCGTTTGGAGAGCACCTACAACATGGACAACGCCATCAATCCCACACATGGCGGCATCAAAATCGCCCGCATCTTGCATGCTGGGAACCACAACAGTCTCGAAGACGCCCTTGCCATACCTGTTCTCGAAGAACTGGTTCAACCAGGGTTTGTCCTCTCGAACAGTACCCCGAACGCGGAATTTCAGAGCAAGAAGGACATCCACGACATGCGATGCAATGTAGCCATTGGCCCCTGTGACGAGAATCAGAGATCCAACTGGAAGGGCGTACTGTGGAGTCGCCATCGTGTGTCTAAAAATCGAAAGAGTTGTTTGTACACGTATCGAGTGAAAGAAGAGGTAGATTAAATCGAGTTCTTCTCATCCTTCAACCTCCACTGTCTATAGCTACAGAAAACAAAACATCCACAGAGGTAGTCGTTGGTGGTTATAAGAAGGGAAATCAACTCGAGAACGGGTACCGAGTACATCAACTCAGTTTTGTCAGCACGGGCCCCCGCGCGGATGATAGCTAGATACCGATGCCTTTTTGTCAGCACGGAGGAGCCCCGTACATCAACCCTTTTTGTCAGCAAATTTAGAGCTACGTCTATCCATAATACAGATTGTGCTGTTTACACAACGCGTAGGTTTCTCATGTCTTGGCCCCGGTTAATAATTTGAGTCCTGCTGAAAAAAACAGAGACAAGGCCCTAAATTTTTAGGGTTGCGGCTAAACGCACGAATACGGAGTAATTTGCCTGCCTCGAGCCTTGTCTGCTTTTTATTTATACATCGCTTGTAAAACCCCCGCCCGTTTACCCCTGCGTAAAGGAGCTTGACTGTTTGTTTCATGCTTTGCGCATGTGCTTAGATGCCACATATTTATCGAGTGCAACTTCGAGCACTAGAAAATGTCCGCCCGTTAAGGCAATTCATGTAGGCGCTGCTCAGGACGAAGACAAGGTAGATGCCGAGTACCTGGTTGGGTGACTCGCATTTGTTGCGCAATTAACGCGGCTAAGCTCGCTTATTAATTATTCCATACATCTTTGTTGGTGCGGCAGATTGTGTGTACCACAGCCATCACGGGAGAATATTTGTTGCGATACTAGATATCCGTGAAATGCAAGTAAACCCAGTGAACAGTCTCTAGCCTGAGGCAATGCGATAATGTAGCCAGGTAAGCACTTGAACAAATATAACTTCCCTGGAATGCTACCTTTCTTTTTAATTGATAGAAGGCTAGACATCGGCTCACGGAAAAAATCAACCTGCTCCGAATCAAGCGGGCCAAGGATTGAGAAGGTGCCATGTGAGCAAGACGGCAAAGAGGAAGAGAACCCTCCCCACGTACGCGACGTAGACAGAACCGGCGAAGACGATGATAACGAAAGAAACCAAGGAAACGAAGGAGACTTACTGCACAAGAGAGAAAATGCATAAAGATCATGAGATGTTTGACTGCGGAAGATGAGGCATTGGACTCATATGTCGACATAGATAGTATCGGGATGAGGCCAATTTCATATACTACAGTAGTGTGTTGCTTCAAGTAGGCGCTGGATCTTCAGATACTCTGGAAATTTTGGGCATCTCCGGGTTCGGGTCTTGATCTGCTATGTGTGTTATCGCATGTGGACGTGGCTTGCTTACAGGACTTGCTCCCACGTCGTCGGGAAAATGATTTTAAGTAAGGAAAACGGAAGCTGTACTGCTATATAAGTAAGAAATAAGCCCCCTTTTTTTTTTTTTTTTTTACTGAAAATTAACTAAACGGAAAACGAAATTCTTAACGAAGGATTTTAAAATCTTTAACTGCTGTTCCAGCCCAAATTCAGAGCATGAATTACTAGACCGATAAATACAACGCGACAAAAATACGTCGCACTCTTGTTAGCCTTATATTTGTTAATGGAATAGAAAAGCAGCGTCGATTGTAAATAAAAAAAGATGAAATTAATTTCGCAAAAAGGTTTTTAACTACAGACTGTATTCTTATCCAAGTGGAACTTGTTTTGATGTCACAGAAACGCAACAGGCTACTTTAGAGCGACCTGTTGATCAATGCATCGTTTTTCTTAATTTTTTATTTTATTATTCTTCTCCTCTCCTATCCTTGCCGTCTTACTGTTGCTACCCAGCGTTAATAATATATATTAAATCTTAGTCTGTATCCTTCTTATCCTCCAAGGCTCACCTGAAGCCATATGTTTTCTACAACGTTGCCTCCGCACTTTGTGTGGCGTCAAGATGCTTGCATACCTTCGCGCCATCGGTAGTGCTGATCGCGTGGCCAACCACCCCACGTCTTCTTATATCACAAAACGGGCCGAGGGTCCAGCGCACGCAGCTTTATAGCGCCATTGTTCCGCACATCGGACTGTACGATCTGCAGCTCTACCCGTTCTACGGCCAGTGCCGCATATCGGAATGTATCATGTAAGCTGCACTTGTTGCCAAACAGAGTGCTTGCTGAGGTCGCGTCGTTTGCCAGCTTATTACGCCATTAGCGCCGTTACAGAATCAGCCCAAACACATCGGAAGGGAAACGGTCGGATTTGCCCATTAAACGTTGACGACAACCCCCACCCCGGCGATGCAGCACTCGCAGTAATATTCAGTGTCGGCATATGCCGCGTTTCCGCGCGGAGCCGAATCCAGCTAGGTTATGGAGTTGTCGTGCTCAGGCTAGCAGACGTCGTGATAGCTCTCAAGGCCGTATAGCAATCACAGGCCCTCAAGCCGAAGTTCAAACGTAAAATACCTAAGATCCGCTGCAGTTACGTTTTCCTCTCTCCCAGGACTCCGGTCTTAAATCAGTCACTTTCTGTTTTATTTTGCCGTCTCTTCCAGCACCATGGGCTCTCTCAGTGAAAACTTCCCCGATGCTATCGTCAAGGAAACTGTGGACGACATCTCCCCGGCCGAGGCCGACTCTGCGGCTCCAGCAACCCCAGAACCACAGATCCATCCTGCTTTAGCAGCACGCATTTCTGCCAGGTACACCCCTAAGCAGGGGACATGGCGAGAAGACCGACCTGTCAAGGTAAGCATTCTCGGACCGCATTTGCCCGTCCTCTGACAAGAGAGAGCGGCTGATGGCCAGATAGATCATTGTCGTTGGTGCCGGCATCGGCGGAACGTCGACGGCCGTGCTGCTGTCACAAAAAGTGCCAAACTCGACTGTCACTGTGTATGACCGATTGGACAAGATTGTGAGTGGAATTTTGCAAAGCTCCCAAAAATATGGTTCTTTTTCCCATCTCTTAACACGGTTCCAGGGCGGCACATGGGCAGCAAATGTGTAGGTACAGGACAACCCACCTTTCCCGAAATCCCTGCTGACTCTCAGCTACCCCGGAGTGCGCTGTGACGTGCCATCGCACGCGTACCAGCTCAGCTTCGAGCCCAACTTGGACTGGACCGAATACTATCCCAAGGGCGCCGAAATCCAGCAGTACTACGAGCGCGTGGTGGCTAAGTTTCGTCTGACCGACCGCTTTCGACTGCGCCATAAGGTTCTGCGTGCCACGTGGCTACCCGAGGCTGCACAGTGGGCCGTCGAGGTGCAGAACCTCGAGACGGACGAGATTTTCGTCGACACGGCCGACTTTTTTGTCAGCTCGCAAGGCCGCATCAGCGAGCCGAAGTTTCCCGAGATCCCGGGCCTTATCGACGTCTTCAAGGGCCGCGTCGTGCACTCAGCCCTGTGGCCTGAGGACCTCGAGTACGAGGGCAAGCGCGTCGCCGTCATCGGCGCCGGTGCCAGCGGCCAGCAGGTGGTGTCGAACCTCTTGCGCCCGGCCGGCCATGTTGATCACTACGTGCGCACCAAGACGTGGATCGCCAGCTCGTTGGTCGGTGACTTTGCCGAAGCCTTGGCCGACGCGCCGGGCGGCCACGTCTACACGGACGAGGAGAAGCGGGCCTTCCAC
Source organism: Sporothrix inflata (assembly GCA_021396225.1). NCBI lineage: Eukaryota > Fungi > Ascomycota > Sordariomycetes > Ophiostomatales > Ophiostomataceae > Sporothrix > Sporothrix inflata. The sequence goes on along the minus strand of WNYF01000079.1, from coordinate 64,857 downwards.
GAGGAGCCGGGCGCCTACGTCAAGCACCGGCGTGACTTTGAGGTGCGTATGCAGCGCAGCCGCCTCAAGGGCGGCGCCATCATCGGCCACCCAGTCAACGAGCAGCTACGCGACAAGATCCTCACGCGCATGCTGGAGCGCTTGGACGGGGACCAGGCGTGGCTGGACCGCATCACACCAGACTATGTCGTGGGATGCAAGCGGCCGACGCCGACACCGGGCTACCTCGAGGCCCTCAAGACGCCTGCGCTGTCCTACATCACCGACGCCATCGCCCGCGTCGACGAGACGGGCATCGTAACGGCGGCCGGTACCCACCGGCCGGTCGACGTGATTATCACGGCCACGGGTTTCGAGAACGGCTACACCACGCGCTTCCCGCTGATCGGCGCCGACGGTGTTGACCTGCGCGACAAATGGGGGTTGGGGAGCCCCATCGGCTACCCGGAGTCGTACCTGGGTGTCATGGCCCCGGGGTATCCCAACTACTTCACAGTGCTGCAGGCCCAGGCCAACGCCCTGGGCGGCTCGGTGCCCCTGCAGGCAGAGATTACGGCCACGTACATCAGCAAGGCGATCCGCAAGATCCAGTCGCAGAGCTACCGGGCGCTGGACCCTAAGCAGGAGGCGGCCGACGAGTTCAACAATTTGATCGACAACTACTTTAAAGGAAAGACGATCCAAGGCGAGTGTCGCAGCTGGGCCAAGATCGGCTTCGGCAAGGGCCGCGTCGTGATGGCCTGGCCGGGCAGTTTCCAGCACCGCGTGCGCGCGCTGCGCGACCCACGCTGGGAGGACTTTAACTTTGTGCGCCGCCCGGGCGCCGAGGTCAACCGATACGAGTACTTTGGCAACGGCCTGACCGACATCGATGAGGGCGAGGACGACGAGCGCCTGACCAGCTACCTGCGCGAGTACGGCGAGCTAGACCCCAGGAGGCACCACGAGTGGGCCGAGTAGGACAAGAAAGGCCATGCCACTGGTTATACAGCGTTTTTATCTTTTTACTACGTAAGAGTGGTAACCTATGCTTTAGTGGCCCTTTCACTGGCCTTTTCACGGCCAATTTAGTGGCCTTTTCAATGTCTCTCCAGCCTGCCCAGTGTGCGGTGAATCTATATATACATCGTAGAGCTTCACTTGTCACCCACGCTCTCAGCTCCCATGCTCTGCCAATACACGGCTTTTCACTACCTTCTCTGCAAAGTGTCTAGCGCAGTCCTGACCAATGCGATCCTCCCCATGTCATCCCTCTGGAAAAATGCCCATGGTGTAAAATACTTTTCGTGATTGTCGCACCGAGTCATATGCTCCATCTCCTTCAAGATCCCTTCCCTCTCTCGCACGCCGCGCTTTGCTCGGAGACATGCTGCTGTGGCGCAAGCTGCGCAGACAGCACGGGCAGCACAGGCAAGCACAGGCTGTGCATGCCGGCGCTCGCCCCGTGCTATCATGCTTAGCGCCTGTACCAGCGTGTGCAGCGCCGGTGCTTGGCCCCCAAAGACGGCTCGTGATTTGCAGGGGAGTCGATGAACAGATTCGGGTTGCATAACGGTAAATATAACTTTCACCCGTTTTCTGGTGTTCTGGCTTTAATCTCCCCTCGGCAATTATGTCCTTGCGCCGCCCATCTCACGACCACCACGCCGCATCCCCGCATACCAAGGGGCCCATGATACGAGGTGCCCACGATGGCACTCACCCTGTGCGGGGAAGAGTGGAGGACGGTGCGGAGAGCCATGAAAAGAAAGGAAAAGAAGGAAAGCGACAGACGACAGACGATAGACAAGGATGAAAACAATTAATCTAAGAGAAATGACAGCAACGTGCAAGGATCAGCACCGGTATACTGGTCTTTGCCATGATGCAGCGGCAAAGCAACGAGTATTTATTAACATGGATCGCCGGCTTGTCTCTGGATTGGAACAAAGGCAGACTCTGCAGTAGATCACCTTGAACACATTCACTCCTTTTGTTGACATTTCTCCCTTTTCTCAATCTATTACAATGTTCACCACGTCTTTGCGGACACTTCTCTGCGTCGCCGGCCTCTTGTCGGTGGCCACTGCCTCGCCGTGCGCCGCCAAAACCAACAATGGCTGCGGCAAGGCCCTCCCGGACGGCCAGACCCGCGGCGGCGTCACCAGTGTCAACATCACCAGCAACAATCTGACACGAAACTACCTGGTGTTTGTGCCGCCGACGTACAACAAGGACAAGCCCACCCAGCTGATCCTGTCGTACCACGGCGGCACCAAGACGGCCCTGCAGCAGCTGCAACTGGATGACCTGACGAGCCCCGAGTTCAACACGGACTCCTTTGTGATTTATCCGCAGGGCATCAACGACACCTGGCAGGGCGTGCCCGGCATCACCATTGACGACGTCCTGTTCACGACCGACCTGCTCGACCACGTGCAGGAGCAGTACTGCCTCGACCCGCAGCGCATCATGGCCACGGGCAAGTCGGACGGCGCCGGGTTCTGCAACGTGCTGGCGTGTGATGCTACCCTGTCGGACCGCATCGCCGCGTTTGCACCCGTCTCGGGCGCCTACTACGTCGACACACTGCCGTGTGACGCCAACAACGTCGTCATCCCCTGCAACAACGCTCGCAGCAACATCCCCCTTCTGGCCTTCCACGGCGGCAACGACACCGTCATCCACTACACCGGCGGCGAGCGCAAGAACGCCTGTCTGCCGTCGGTGCCGCATTGGATCCGGGCGTGGGCGGCGCGCGAGGGCCTCGACGCCAAAAACCACACGGTGCCTTGGGCCAACGCCACGGTCATCTACGAGTACAGCAAAGCTGGCGAGCAGAATTTGGTCAACCTTGTCTATGACAGCGTCAATGGCCACGACTGGCCAAGCACGCTGCCCAATGCCGACAACGAGAACGCCGGCCAGTTCCCGACGAGCTTCAACGCGACGCCCATGATCCTCGACTTTTTTGCCAAGCACCCATTGGCGAAGGTGTTTTAAAGGAGGACTTGACAAGGAAAATGACGATCGAGCCGGTGATCCGGGGAGAAGCTGGGGAAATGAAGACTTGTCGGGGAAACGGGGAAGTGACAGCTCTGGGCAGCTCTGGAGTTCTGGGGATGCCGGGGAGAGCTTGGAGAACCGGGACGGAAGAACGTGGCCGGGTGTCAAACAAGGATGTACATAAGACGAAAGACAAAAAAAAAAGCCGACGTCGTAACAGGATCAGATCCACACAAGTAGCGTTGGTCGTGTCGTCAGTTGACCGACCCAAAATTGCACCAAAATTGCACTCAAGTCCCTAATTGCCGATTCGGTAAATTCGTGTAAGTCGATCGGCGCTCTGAATTTGCCACTAATTGCCGAGAATCATTTTGCCGTCCACTTCACTTCAAAGCTGCACACCACCGAACTGCCCGAATGCACCTTCCTTTGATTGCGACCTTCATTACGACTTAACTACATGTAAAGTATGCCGCCTACCCGGTCGTCAACTTCCGCCAAGATCCAAGGCTCAGACTCGGTCCCGTGAGCAGAACGACGGACTGAAGAGAGCAATGAGCCTATCGATTCGCGTTCTGTCGTGTTACCACTCTTGGCTACCTCACGCTCTGTTAAACACATACTTCTATATTTCCTTACTTCGCATTCCCTTCATACGGCCATCCGCTTAACTTCCTTACATCCGGCCACTGTCCATCGTCTCAACATCATGACGGTCACGGTTGTCGAAACGGCTACAGCTACGGCCACAACGAATGGCATAACCAACGGAACGGTCAACGGCGTGAACGGAATCAACGGCATACCGAAAGGTGGCGATAGCCTCGCGCGGGACAAGGCCGCTGGCCGGAATCCGCGGTTCTCGCTCCCTGACTCGACCCCGCGATCAAGCAAGACATCGCTGGTTATCGGTGGTGTCCGTATCTACGTCTACGGACTGGATGATCTGCCACCTACGGGATCGTCTGGCTCCTCTACCACGACCGACGTCGCTGTTCTCTACCTCGCCCACAACCGAACACGCACCTACCGCGTTACCGAGGGCATCGCACACGAACTGCTCCACCGCTATCGGAGTGATGCCCGCCCCAAGAAGATGGGCCTCATCGCCGTCACCATGGACATGCGCAACCACGGCGAGCGCGAGATCAGCCCCGCCGCCAACCTGACCTGGGCCGCCGGCAACGAGCGTCACGCCATGGACTTGCTGTCGCTGATCGACGGCGGCGTCCAGGACTTCCGGCTGGTCATGGACTACCTGCCCGTATACCTCCCGCAGTTTGCGCACCTGCACAACGTCATGGCGGGTGTGTCGCTGGGCGCGCACACGGCGTGGCGGCTGGCGGCACAGGCCCAGCCGGGACAGATTGCCGGGTACGCCATGGTGGTCGGGTGCCCGAACCTGACGTCGCTGCTCGTGGGGCGACTGACGGACGACCAAGTGGAGGACACGACGGGCGACTACTACGGCGACCTGGACGAGCGCCAAAAAACACGCTGGCCGCGCGGCCTGGCCGACCTTGTGGCCCGTCAAGATCGCCAGATTGCCTATGCCTTCCCCGCGGACACGCCCATCCTCTTGTGCAACGGCGCCGAGGACGAACTGGTTCCGGCGCGGTACACGGCAGCGTGGGCCAAGGCGCGCGGGGTGGTGCCTACGAGCGACGTCGTGCGGACGCCATACGTTCCCGGGGCCGACTCGAAACCGCCGCCACGTATTGATCTTCTCGTCCAAGAGAACACAGGCCACAGCTGCACAAAAGAAATGGTGGCGCGGATCGCCGTTTGGCTGGGGGATTTGTTTGCAGCACCATAGACGTGGACAACAGCTATAGATTTTGTTCTTGTTTTGTTGGTAGAATGTTTGTTTTCTATATTGTATTATGCACATATTTTTAACGCAATGTTTTCAATAGAATTGACGCTTCTTCATGACTATGTTCGAAATGGCGACTTGCGTTCTCCTTGGCGTGAGACGATTCGGACATAGAGCGGCATGCAGCATGCATAACGCGGTTGTCACCTTCTTAAAGCAGATGGTCCGACCGGCGATTACCGCCTCCGACCTGTAGGCATATTTCTCCGCATGCAAAGCGGGAAACATGACATATCCATCCTCCGATTCCTGACATGTCTAATTCTATTGCGCAGAACATCACAAACAACCTTCAAAACCCACAATGGCGACAGTAACACCCGCGACACACACGTTCCATTACGAGCAGCGGCGGCTGGAAAACGATCTTGTCGCTCTCGAGATCTTTGACGTGAGTACCTCCGCCATCCCTGCATCATAATTGAATAGCACCACCTAACCATAGCCAGCCCGCCCAGCACGCCGCCCGCTTTGTCGAACTCGTCCAAGCCCACCCGGAGGCGTTCACTTACGTCGCCTTCCCCGTCTTGGAGTCCGTCGACGAACTCTTGACGCAGGTCTACAACCCTATCGCAGAGTCGCCAGCCGACTGTCTCTGGTCCATCATTGACAAGACACGGCCTGAGGGCAACAACAACGACAACTTTGCTGGCGTCCTCTCCCTCAACGACACCAGCAAGGGCGACGCCGCCACGGAGATGGGCGCTGTCGTCTTCCCCGCCTTTCAGCGCACTCATGTCTCGTCCAACGCCATCGGCCTCGCCTTACTGTACTTGCTGGATCCCCCCTCGCAAAACGGTTTAGGCTTGCGCCGCGTCCTGTGGCAGGCGAATGCCAACAATGCGGCGTCGCGGCGCATTGCCGAGCGCATGGGGTACACGCTGGAAGGCATTCTTCGCTGGCGGAAGGCCTTCCCGCCGAACCGGGCGTGCCAGACCGCAGCCGGTGTGCTGGAGCCGACGGCCGCTCTGGCCGCGCGCAACGGCACCAACCCGGATGACGAGGTGCCGGGGCGACACACGGCCGTATTTTCCATTGTGTGGGACGAGTGGGAGGAGAAGCGGCCGGTGGTGGTGGCCCAAATGGGGTTGAGGAAGTGATAAGCGAGAGGACTTTATATCAGCAATATGCGATTGCCAGATATGTGCCAAAGCACGGAGATTTCCGCGACTTGGCATTATCAGGTCACACCGCGTTTAACCTGATTTGAGCCATAGCAGCCACCATACCCCATATGTGTGCCTCTTCTCTTATTTTTCTACTTCATCTTTTGCAGCCGTGAGCATAGTCACTCCCACGTAATGTTTGAGAATCGCGGGACCCATATCCCCTCCACCTACTCCGGGTTCGTCGGCCCAGCGTATCCGACGGTGGTTCCTGTGCTGTTCCACGTTCTACACACCAGTTGTCGATTGTCAAAATAGGAAAGACCGAGCTCAAAGGAGCGAGTAGCAAAATACGAAATCAAAGAAGACTGAGAGAATAATCAACGACGTTGCGACACTGTATGCAGCGGCCATGTGGCCCAGGCCCACCTACTGTGTGACGCGTTGTGTTCCTTTGGGATGGAAAGGTGCCAACCCAATGCCGAAACGAGCAGGTCCATCGGCGATGGTCTCCCTTTTGTCTACTATGGCGGAATACGGTTGAACAAAATCCGTCGCTTCTCATAAACCCGGGCACATGCGCGAGCACATGCTCGTGTTTAATCTACAATAGGCGAGCGAGTTTACGCCGTGTTTTTTCCTGCCTGCCGCAGTTTTTCTTGCCCTTCCTTGACCTTCCTTTTTTGAAGACCACAAGGTAAAGTCGCCACAACACGAGAATAGCCTAATCCGGCGTGTCTTGTATTTTTCCAGCTTTGCCGGCGCCTTCGGAGAATTCAGGCATGAACGCGCCTGTGCTGGTAAATCAGGTTATACAATAAGCTTCAACATGATACCACCGCGAAATATATATAGCTGGCCAAATCGACACGAAGAACCAGCGTATTACTAGTGGCTACGGCGGTGAAGTCAAAAATCAAAGGAAGATGGCCTGAAAAGGGCCTAGGCCAGTAACAGGTAAATAGCCAAAAAGTTCCATCCGCGGGGGTTCTTCGTAGATCCTCGGTGGTCAACGTAGCTCCGAGCCGTCCGTGATGGGAGATGGAAGGCATGGTTCTTTGGTTCGGTAAGGTGGTTCTTCTTATGCCTAGTTCCCCAGTTTCTTCTTTATCGATTTTGATTTTTTTTTTCTTCGTCCCCACTGCGTTCGAGACAGAGTGTTCCACACAAAGTACAGAGCCCGTTCCCAGTATTTTGCTTCCTGGCCTGCTTCCGCCAGACTGTTTTTGGTACGACTGCTCTGCAGCATCGTGGCTCGTGGCTTCCCTGGGTTGTGTATATACTCATGCTGTGTTACGTGTGTTACGTTGTGGAGTAAGCTTCGGAAGGGAAGGGGGGAAAACGACTTGCTGTTTTTGTTTCCACGGAGCAGAGATCGTGAGAAATGGCACGATCGATGTAATGAAATGGGAAAAGGGACACTTGCGTTTGTAGGACGATGGTCGGGTCTTGGGAGCAGCGCGTGCTGCTGTTACATCCGGGCCAGACCGACGACAAGAGGTCTTGGTGCGGCCATTGCCCAGTCAAAAGTAAGATCGCAGGGCCAGGGGCGGGTTTGTTCCGTGCTTTACTTTCTTTGTTTTCTTCTCTTGTTATTTTAACTCCCCTCGACCGACAACAAGCCATATCGGGAAGCTGTAGGTGGAAGTTAAGAAAATCATAGGGGTGGTCTGGCAATCTAGCCACGGCGAGAAGCAGGGAGCGAGTACGAATGAGAAGAAAAACATGACAATGAAAATTCCGGGGGCGTTATATTATGCCAGGTCGATAGCAGTGGCTGTCTTTCTGAGTGTATGCATGTTTGTCGATCATTTGGACGTGCGCACCTGGAAAATGTTGACAACGGTCGAGGGCAGGAACAGGGCAAGGAGGATTTACCTTTTTGCCATTGTTGACACTCTGCCGTGGGGGTGTAGTCAGGGCACAAAAGGGCGTGTACTCGATCTCGGTCCATTTGGCCGAAGGCGGGCACACTTTTTTCTCGATGACTCTTGGATATTATTCCTTATCATTGACAATGGTGTTGGCACAAGCAATGGTACTGAACAGGAATGTCCTCTGAAAACCCGGGGGTACTATGGATAATTTGGGGGCTGTTGTTGTTCGGAAACATTTTCCCCATACCCCAGATATTCGCTACTGCACAAAGACAGGAAGAACGCTCCGCGGGGCCCTCTCTTCCTGGGCAGTCCTACATTCTTGCCCTCCTGCCTTCCTGCTGAATGTTCCGTGTCTTATCCTTTTGGCCTGTGCAGTCCACATTTTGTGTGCAGTCCAGTGATATCCCGACGCGGACCCGAGCAGGAAGCACTTATACTTTGCTGATAATGCCTTGTTATGGTATACTATCGCTTCGCAGTCCCCACGGTCTCCACGGCGGCCAGATGTAGAGAGCAGTCAAATGAAGTATATCAAAGAAAGCGTGTCGTATAGCAGGGAATACTGCAAAATAAATGAGGAAATAAAACAAGCCAAACTCAAAATATGACCAGAAAAGGAAATTGGGCAACAACAGGGAGAGAAAATAGTGCCTGGCCAGCCGCTGCAACGGGCCAATCTCGGTAACCTTGCCACGTTCCTCAATCGATGGCAAGTCGTTCGTGCCCACTGGCCTTCTTTTCCTTCCTTTGCCTCTCGGCACATCAATTTGGCAAGCTTTTCATGCCTTTCTAAGCCACTACGCTTCGTCCATGCCCCCCATCGACCACTCCAATCTCACAACGCCGTTCGCCAATATGGCGGCAGGGGTTTTTTATCCGCACTTGGCTTGGCACAACATGGTCGGCATATCCAATGGCGGGGGGAGGAGTGAAGAACGACTGGCGATATGGATGAGTGGAGGTCTGTACGGGGCATGTGTACTTTGCATGAATATGAACATCGTGCGTCTGGATGAAGTAGAAATAAGCAAGGGCATAGAGCAGAGCGTGGACCATCCGTGGACGATGTAGAGTAGCCTCGTGGTCTTTAAAATGTTCATATGCCCTGAACACGAACGCCTGAGGAACGAGACCTGACTGATTGCTGGTTCGTTCGTTCCTTTCTTTTGTTCATTTCTTTTCTTCCTTCCCTCTCTCCTTTCCTCAAGGGGCAGAGCACGCATCACCCTTCAAGTTTCGCCGGGTCGGTCCTGAGAACGATCTAGGCCTTTCTTGTTCATCCATCCTTAGCTCGTCTCCGTTCCTATCACATTCATCATGATCTAGTTTGTAATTTTTCTGTCATCCATCCATCACCGTCGCTATCCTATCGTGTGTTGCCCCATTCTATCCTTTTCCATACATCATCTTGCGTATTTTTTTTATTTCTTTTTATCGTGCCCATATACCATCAAGCATTTCCATCTCACCTCTTCGTCCTACCCAAAAACCCAGTTTGGTCACATCTATCTTCGCCTTCGGGCCGTGACCATGGCGGCGCCACGCGGACATCCCAATGACAACAGCTCCAGCAACGACGACATCACGACTGTTGGCAGGCATGCACACTTTGTCGACCTCGAGAAGAACCTCAGCGACACGAACACGCCTTCACCGACGCCGGCCATCCTCGAGACGGAGTTGTTCTCGGTCAAGTCGTTCCAGGATGATGGCATCACGCTCTTCTCGCCGCACTCGACACCAGAGCTAGCTCTCGCATGGCCACCCGGTTGGACCAAGGAGACGGCCGGGGATGTTCCGGACGGTCGTCGGGGGAAGCTGCTGTCCAAGCGGCCGTTTGCCTCAACGACTGAGAAAGACCCCAAAAAGGACGCAAAAAAACCCGCCAAGTTTCAGCCCAAGGTGGGCCGCTGGGTGCGTTTCCGGCTCTGGTTCAACACGTACCGCGGTTTCTTCATTTTTGTGACGCTGCTCAACCTCGTCGGCATCGTCCTCGCCGCCACGGGCCACTTTGCCTACGCTGACAACCACCTGGGCGCGCTCGTTTTGGGCAATCTTTTATGTGCTATCCTCATGCGCAACGAACTCTTTCTCCGGTTTTTGTACATCATTTCGATTTATGGCCTCCGCGCCTGGGCCCCGCTGCGCGTCAAGCTGGCCGTCACGTCCGTGCTCCAGCACGTCGGCGGCATCCACAGCGGATGCGCCCTTTCCGGCGCCGGGTGGCTGCTGTTCAAGGTCGTGGACATTGTGTTGCACCGCGCCGTGCAGCCGGACTCTGTGATTGCCACGGGCATCGTCACCAACGTCTGCGTGATGATTTCTATTTTGAGCGCGTTTCCTTGGGTGCGTAACAACCACCACAACACCTTTGAGCGGTACCACCGGTTCATTGGGTGGCTGGGCCTGGCGGCGACATGGGCGTTTGTGATTCTGGGGAACACGTACGACCTCAAGCTGGGAGCGTGGCGGACGGATGCACACTCGCTGCTGAGTGCCCAGGAGTTGTGGTTTGCGGCCTTTATGACCATCTTGTGGGTATCCTTCCTCGAATTTGATTTTATGTCACCATCGATTTCATACTAACACCGCTCCCGCTCTGTAGTGTCATCATCCCCTGGGTCACCCTCCGCGAGGTGCCCGTCGAGGTCGAGTTGCCGTCGCCCAAGGTCGCTATCCTGCGCTTTGAGCGCGGTATGCAACAGGGTTTGTTGGGCCGCATCAGCCGCACGTCGCTCATGGAGTACCACGCCTTTGGCATCATCAGCGAGGGCCGCAAGGCCGACCACCACTACATGATCTGCGGCGTGCAGGGCGACTTTACGAAAGGTCTGGTCAGCGATCCGCCGAAGACGGTCTGGACGCGCGAGCTCAAGTTTGCTGGTGTCGGCCACGCGTCGGCCATGTTCAAGCGCGGCATCCGCATCTGCACGGGTACGGGCATCGGCGCCGCCCTGTCGACGTGCATCCAGAGCAAGAACTGGTTCCTGATCTGGATCGGCTCGGACCAGGAAAAGACGTTTGGGCCGACGATCACGGGTCTGATCCACAAACACGTTGAACCCGAGCGGATGATCCTGTGGGACTCAAAGAAGCGCGGCGGGCGGCCGGACAGCGTCCAGTTGCTGAAAGACACGTGGAAGAGCTTTGGTGCCGAGGTCATCTTCATCACGTCCAACATGCAGGGCAACGACGAGATGATGCAAGGCTGTCGTGAGGGTGAGTCCCAATTTTCCCCCCTTTTCAAGTCCCATTTCGTCACTTATTTTCATCGCTTTTTCTCGTCCGATGCTAAGAATGTTTTGACAGCCGGTATGCATGCATTCGGCACGCTATGGGATTTCTGAAGGCATATATTAGATGAAAAGAATCAGACGTGGAATCGGTCATGGTCCAGATGGAAGCATTTGTTTTGCATTTTAAATCTTGAATGCCGACTAGCATATAGAAGTTCGACAGAGAAGTTAGGGTGAAGACACAGGGGGTGGAAGTGGGAAGAAGGCAACCAATTCCACATTTAATTTTATATATTTAACAAAATTATTTCTTCGTCTTTTTTCTTTTTTTTAAGAAAACGAAGACTCACAATGCAGCGTCAGATGGAAATAAAAACCCCACAACTTTCATCCCGTGCGCCTGGTCATATCCATATGATATGTTGATGTGCCATGTGTGCTTAATTAAATAAAACCGACGACGGGATGGCCGTGGTGGGATATGTTGTTTACATAATTGCCGACACCACCTTTTTGCACCCCTTTCCTTTTCATACGAGTACTCTGCTGATCGCTCCTGCACAGAAGTACAGGATGAATTAAAAGGGTATGACGTACGCTGGCGGCCGAAGGGGAAGACCGAAGTATGAAGCGAATAAAATGTCCGCAAATGAGGCCCGAAAAGGAGGCCCAAGCATGGCCGTGCGGCCGCGTGGTGGTGTCGTAGAGTGATGCTGTGGGTGTGCTGCTGTGCCGTCCGTCACCGCATGCGTTCAAAAGCCGGCCATCAGCGGATTAAATTTCTCGTCGGGATAGACCTTCACCGCGTTAAGTTTTCCGTGAACTTTTTTTTTCCTTCTCTTTTTGGTATCTTATTCACGAGCACACAGTGACCTATCGTTTGATCTATGCACGTTTTACGTTTGCCGAATTAGCAGTGCACGCTAGTGTTCATAACTCATTTCGTGAATTTTATTCCATAGTTGCAAATATTGAACAACATCTTACGCCTTCGGGCGGGCGATGCTGACGATGTGGTTCAACGTGCCCAACATGGCCGACCGGCACGACCGCAACTATAAGCAGAAGCCCGGGCTGGCCGAGTCCTTCCGCGATATCCTCCACCCGGTCAACCAGGAGTGCGGCGAGGACAACGAGAACGACGAGGGTCACAAGAGCGGCGAGTACGGCGAGGGCCGGCGCGTCGGCAGGGGCACGATACCCGTCGAAACATCATTCTGGGCGGGCTGAGCAACGGCTGCGCAATGTCTATGCGCCATCGCCCTGGGGAGCCGCCTCGGCGGCTACATTGGCCTGAGTGGTTGGCTGCCCTTCCAGCCGCAGATCGAGGGCGAGTTGAGCCCTCTGGCGGACTACTTTGTGGAATACAACGACGGGCATGTGCAGAAAATCCTTGCTGCGACGGGTCGCCGCTTCGTGGAGACAATGGTGCTGGAGTGGAAGGGACGAATAGACTCGGAGACGGAGGATTCGACGCCCCCGTGGCCCCTTGTACCCATCTTCCTGGGTCACGGCACGGCCGACGAGAAAATGCCCATTGCTATGAGCGAGTCGGCGCGGGACACGATGACGAGCATGGGCTTTGCCGTGGAGTGGCACGCCTACTCCGGCCTAGAGCACTGGTACAGGATACCAGAGGAGATTGATGACATTGTACGGTTCCTGCGCGACAAATGCGGGCTGCCGAGAGTCGTGGCAGGCACGCAGGCGGGCGTGCAGGCGGTTGTGTCGCAAGGAGCGCAGGATGGTGCTGCCCCGGGCCCGGCGTGAGGAAGGACGGCAAGAGGATACCAGGTGCGGGTTTTTAGAGACGAAAAGAAGAATTGAATTATGTTGACCAGATAAATAACTGTAAAACAGAAAATGTGAAGATGCATAAAGTAGAAAAAAAATGTAAAAAAAATGTAAAAAGAAAATGAACAAAAAACAAGCTTCGTTGCCCAGACGCGGGATCGAACCGCGGACCTCCTGCTTACTAGGCAGGCGCAGCTACCACTGTGCTACCCGGGCGTCCACTTTCGCCTGTTCCTGTTTGGAACTGGTGTGTTTTTGGATAGCGGCCGTTTCTGTCGAAGGGTTTATATGGGAAGGGTACAAACACTCTCGTATTCAAAAATCGAATAAGAAAAGGAGAAACGAAATATCAACAATACGAAAATGAGACATCCACGATTGTTTGTTGGTTGAAATTAGCCCCATTCCCGGTCGCTATGGTTTCCGCATTTGGTGTATTTGGATGGCTGTGCATAATTCTAGAAGGACATACGAGACCCGTGTAGAACAGGCAGTGTCTACCTATTGTGCCGTGTCTGCGCCATACGTGCCTAGAACAGACCAACAGTTACCACCTTCTATATCAAAGACATTCAACCACACTGTTCAATCTGTGGCTGTGCCATTTTTCATTGGCGCAAAATGAGACGGCGAATCACGGGTGATGTATACGGCCCCCAACTGATTTGGCCTCATTTTTGTGACTCTTTCCATGCAAGTGAACATATTTTGTATAAATTTGCGGCCATGTCTTCCACGACGGAGAGGACATGGACGACTAGCAGATTCCTAGATGACCACCATCTTCTTCTTCTTTTCGACCAGCCTCTCTCCACGTCTCACCCATCGTACGACTCACCATGTTTGCCAACGTCAACCCTAATGTCGCTGCCGACAACCGTGCTCGCCATGCCAACATGCCTCATGGTGTAGACGGTCCCACCTTGGCGCCACACTCTGGCTTCGTCTACGGCTTCCATGCGTGGGGCTTTCGCTACATGCACATCTTCTTCGCCTTGGCCGGCTTCGTCCTGTTCATCGTCTCGGTGGCCTACATTGTCGTCTTTCGATACCCGCAGCACGGCATCAGCATCGCGCTCGGCCTGATTTCGGTGCTCGACGACATCTCGGCCATCCGGCTGTTCACGGCGCGGTCCCCCTCCCTGGCGTTTGGCATCATCTCGGACCTGGCGGCGGCGGCCATTGCGGGCCTGTACCTGGGCGTGAACCGCTACGAATACGAGCTGTTTATCAACGTGAGCGACGACGGCTTCGAGCCCAACGCCTCGCAGAAAAACCTGATCAACCTCGGACGGGCGGTGTTTGTAATGACGGTTATAGTCGGGGCGTTCCGCATCCTGTCAGCGATCGTGACCATGGCGCTGGTGTGCACGACGATGAAGGGTGTGCGGCGGGGTGGGCAGCCACAGTATTAGGATATTGGTGGGAAAGGGGGGACCGCGGATGCAATCCTGATGGTGTTTTTGCTTTTTGCTTTTTGCTGTTGTATTTTGAGTTTTCATACCACAGGAGGTCACACGATGCGTGACAGAGCTTGGATTTCGCTGGCTTTATATTGTACGGTTGAATTGACGCACGTTCATTTTCCCTCTTTCCTTGCCAATCCCACCCCAACGACGGCTGGCCGCCGACGGCTCGTGCTTGATGGCGTCCCAGACCGCATGGGCGCCCGTCACGGCCTCGTCGCTCAGCGGACCCTTCTCCACGGCCGTCAGTGTCTCCTCCAGCTGTGCCAGGCTGCCGGCGCCGATAATTAGTGCATCCCCCAGGTCTTTCTTGAGGGCCGAGTGGTAGGCAATGTACCGGTACGCCAGCTCGGCGGGCGGGACGCCGGCCTGGTCGGCCACGGCGTTCCACTGCGCCAGCGCGCCCCGGAAGACGGGGTTCTCGGCGTAGCGCCGGCCGCGCGGACTGCCCTCGGGGTTCTTGAGGGCCTCCTCGATCTGGGTGACGGTCTTGCCCAAAAAGCCACCGGCCGAGGGGCTGAAGGCGTAAAACGACAGGCCCAAGCGCCGCAGGGTCGGGAAGAGGGCCGTCTCCTGGAAGCGCGTAATGGGGCTGTAGCTGCCCTGGTAGACGGTGGGCAGGACGTACTTGTGCTCGACACAATGGTTGTAGATGGCCTCGACGTCGGCGGCGTTGTAGTTGGAGAGGCCAAAACGGCGGAAGAGGCCTTGCTCGTATACCTCCTGGACGCCGGCGAGCGTCTCCGCAATGGGCGTGTGCGGATCCGGGCGGTGGATGTAAAAGATGTCGACCTGGGCGACGCCGAGCTTCTGGATGCTGTCCCGGGCGGAGTTGACAATGTGGTCGCGCGTTGCCCAAGGCCCGCCGGCACCGGGTGGTCCTCCACCGGCCGGCGCACCGGCTGGCCGAGACGCGCCCCACTTGGTGTCCAACGCAAACTGGTCGCCG
This sequence comes from Sporothrix inflata, assembly GCA_021396225.1. Taxonomy (NCBI): domain Eukaryota; kingdom Fungi; phylum Ascomycota; class Sordariomycetes; order Ophiostomatales; family Ophiostomataceae; genus Sporothrix; species Sporothrix inflata. Next base: position 49,565 of record WNYF01000079.1, on the reverse strand, counting down.
GCGTGGACCTCGCCGAGCGTGGCCTGGGAGTTGTTGTAGTTCTGGGCGGAGTCGATGGTGTCGACGCCGTGGGCGCGCAAGATCTTGAAGGCAGCAGACAAGTCGGTGGCGGGCGTGAACGGCTCGCGGTTACCGATGCGGTTGCCGCCGAAGACAACCTTGACGGGTTGGGCCATGGTGGACTGGGTGGTTTTGGGTTGTTGGTGTTATTGGTGAGAAAATTGGTTGATTCAAGCTCTTGGGTTGTATTTGAATTTGTGTTGAAATAACTGTGCGCTCTTGGCAGACGTTGAACTGAAATGGCAGCACGCAAGCTTTATGTATTGCGGCCGGTGTGCGCACGCGAGATGACGTCTTTTGCTGTTCCAAACTGTCCCAAACTGTCTCTAGCCGTCTCTTGTTTATGCCCGAGACGACGGCTCTTACGCCGAGCTGCAGCAGCGTGTCGTCGGCGATAGATTCGTAAGCATCTTCTTCACCTGTGTTAAAGATGCCCTTTTATTTATATGAGTGTATGCCATCCTTTAATATCGTGTTATGGTACCGTGAGGGGATGCAGTGAGGGGAAACCAAGATGGGGCGACACTGATACGGTAGAGTGTGTGCATGCAGTTCGTGCATGGCTGTACAGATTGACCGCCCGCCGATCGGCTAAAGGAATAGCTGTTCTTTGGATGGAAATGTCTGACAGTTCAAACCGTACTGACAGCTCAGACAGCAATGCCACAGCAACTTTCCGCTACGAAACAAGGCCGGGCCGCACATACACGCGTCTGGCTGCAAAGACCGCTGCCGGTTCGGCGACCGCTTGGCAGAGTGTGCCGGTTGCTGCAAGGAACGGCCCTGTACGTGGTATCGGGCGGCAACGCTGAGCCGAGCTGTTGCATCCTGGTCGCTGGCCAATGAGCAAAGTTGAGAGTGGATGACCCAATTGCAAAACGCAATGGCGGCCGCGTCGACTGGGATTGACAAAGACTACCGCAATGTGCACCCCGAAACGCAATGCATTTTCCGGGGAACTGGTCTACATACATGTTGACCATGACCACTTGGACGGTCACGCACCTTGGACCAATTCGGGCTCACTCGCACGAGTACGGACGAACTCGGTCAGTCGGTCCCGAGAGGATAGCGGGGATGTCCACATCGCGGCCGGGGATACCGTCTAGCGTCTACGGGGGTTCAACAGCGGGCCTACCAAGGACTGTAGATGGACCCCGGGCCAGGCCAGCAATGCGGATCCGGGTCGGACGATGTCCCGCACAGCAGAGGGCCCTTGGGCGACAAAAGAGATTGGAAGCAGTACGGTGATGGGGTACAATGAGCGGATGTGTAAAAAAGAGGGAGACAAAGAGGGAGAAACGAGTGAGTGAAAGAGAGCATGTGGACGACAAAGAACCCCAAAGAACACTGCTGGTGGTTTGTTCTTCCGATGGCTTACCGTAAGAAAATGCCGCCAGGGCAAGTTTGTGGCGCGCAAGCTCCAGCAGACCGGGCCCTTCCAGGCTCTGTCTTATTCTACGGGCAGGCAACTGCGACTATTGTGGGCTGATGGATACGTCGACCTTGCAGAAGGAGTCGCAGCTGGGCAGGTGAAGCAATTGAAGTCGGAAGACGAAGGAGCAAAAAGACGCGAAAACAACAAGCGACGGCAGGCAGCAGACGTTTCGAAGCTGGCAAGGCTAGAAAAGAAAGCTGCAGAGTAAGAAAAAAACACACGATCGCTGGTCCACTAAAGGCCCCAAAAGCGATCAGCTGCTGGACCTGCCGAGACCAGGCCGAACACGCGCTAAGCCCTAGGGCATTACGTCGGTTCGCTTCATTGTCGTGCCTTGTCGCAAGTCGGGCCTTGCTGTCGCCGACGCTGTCGCTGCCCCTCTCTTCACAGTAGAAAACGCGAGGACTTCCCCAATCGCGTCCGGGCAGCTTCTTGGACAGTTCATGCACTCCCTCTGTTTCCTTTCGGTTTCTGTCCACTGCCACATCCAATTGAGCTTGACAGCCAAACATTGACTGCTCCGCCTGCCGGGAAACGCCTCTAACGAGCCTAGGGAGCACCACATCCGGCACCCTACGAAAGACCACTCCTCCATTCGACAGCTTGATCTTGAGCTTTTTTTCTTCTTTTTTTATCTTTTTTCTTTTTCTTTTTCAAACTCCCCTGGTCTCCCTCGACACTTGCCCTCCTTCAACCTCGCTTACCAGCCCGCCTTGTCTCTCCGTGCGACCTCTTAACAGCCACACCCTGTCATTTTTGTCCGACCCGTCTTTTGGCTGCTCCTCGACAACCTCTACACTGTCTCGTCCCTTACAGGTGTCAGGTTCATTTATTCTCCCGGCTCACGTATAGCCGTCGTGCTGTCCTCTTCTGCCTTCTGCTCTTTTAATTTGTTCTTGTCCCCTCGCAATGGCCTTTCTTGCCTCGTCTGCACGCATTGGTCTGCGGCCCCTCGCTCAACAACAAACGTTCACACGCCTTTACTCAAAAACGGCCGTCAAAACTGCATCTCGACCATCCGCACCCATGAGCACCTCCGTCCTCTTTGCCGCCGCCGCCGTCGCGGTCGGCGCGTATGCTTTGTACACGCGCACATCGTCGTCCGCGCAGGCCGAGGCCCCGGGTGGCAAGCCGCCCTTTGCCAGCTTCGGGTTTCGCACGCTGACGCTCGCCAGCAGCGAGGCCGTCAACCACAACGTCAAGCACCTGCGCTTCGACCTGGCGGACCCGCAGACGGCCAGCGGGCTGGTCGTCACGTCGGCGCTGCTGGCCATTACGTTCCCGGGGGGACGGTGGCTGCCGGTGTTGCGGCCGTACACGCCGATTAATGATACTGGTACGTTGCGTAGCAGCTAGATGGCACCCTTTACATTTTCATCTGCTAACTCCACCCCCTTCTCAGACGATCGCGGCCGCATCGACTTCCTCGTCAAGCAGTACCCCGGCGGCAAGCAGTCCTCGCACCTGCACAGCCTCCAGCCGGGCGACACCGTCACCTTCTTCCGCATCCCGGGCTACAGCTGGAAGGCCAACGAGCAGAAGCACGTCGCCCTCGTCGCCGGCGGGCAAGGCATTACCCCCTGCTACCAGCTGCTGCGCGGCATCCTGCGCAACAGCAGCGACAACACCCGCGTCACCCTCGTCTGGGGCGTCAACACCGAGGCCGACTTGATCCTGGGCGACGAGCTGGCGGCTCTCCAAAAACAGTACCCGGGCCGCCTGACGACGCAGTTTGTTGTGAGCACGCCCGCGTCCACGTCCAAGAGTGCCTTTACTTTCAAGCAGGGCCGCGTCACGAGCGAGGTGCTCAAGGCCGTGGGCGTGTCGGCCGAGGACGGCGTCGGCAAGGTCTTCTTGAGCGGTCCGCCTGCCATGGAAACGGCCCTGTTGGCCCGCGACGGTGCGCTGGCCGAGCTGGGCTTTGGCAAGAAGGAGGTGCACAAGTTCTAGACAGGTGATGAAGGGTGTGGTTTTTACCGATTTATTTTTATCATTTTATCTTGTCCTATTTTACGTATTTTATTTTTGTGAACATTTTGTTTCGAAATATTTTTGGCGTTGGTTCTTGGAAAGGAGACACCTGGACTTTGTTTTTGCATTTTACTTTTCTTTTTTCTCACTCTTCACACCAACTCTCAATTCATCTGTGAACAAAAAAAAAGGATACAAGAAACCCAAGCCACAATTTTAATCACGATTTGAACACGCTGGTATCTCGGAAAGGTCATTTTACTTGATGTTGTTCCCTTTATTAATAAAGGTCATACTGGACGGCTGTTTATCCGGACCCCAATTAGCCATTGCCCAACCACGGCGTGAGGCTGCTGCTTCGATGAGTTTATGCCATTGCCTGTCGGCACCATGCTATGGCTGGAAATGCAATAGGGCTCGGTAGAACCTGCTTCCACATGGGCAAACAGCCGCTCCTATGTGTTCTCACGTCATTGATGCCAGCTTGTCAACAACCGAGTGCGGCACCGCTACCGGCTCGCCTGGGAAAGAGTATGGGGAAAGCTTGACAACGCTGTTCCAATGCAATTCTCCGAGCCACAAGACAAGCTTCGTCGTATTTTTTTCTGTTCTGATCCTGAATCCCACGATACTACCCCTACGCATTGTGTGGTACTTCAACGTTCGTCCACATCATCATGGCCGACTCCTTTTCGTGGACAGCCCCTGCCCACACGACCAAGTCAGCGTTGTTGATTTTGGTCGCAGCCGCAACATTAATCACAGGAGCAACTGCGTCAGAAGATGACAAACTCAAGCTTCCTCTTCCCCAGGTCGGCCAGTGCGCCTGGAGCAAGTATGGCTACCCATTGCCCGCAACCGGTCAGGACGTCTGCCCCCGGCCCGTCTCCGACATCTCCGAGAGCTTTGCCCCCTGGTCGTACCCACCCTACTGCATCCGCGCGCCCATGAACGCGACCGTGGCCGACCCCAACGGCGGCGAGGGCGCTCGGATGAGCGCGGCCGGCCGCAAGTACTGCGTCTACACCGCCCTCACCTTCCGTGGCCGCGGCCTCAGTGTCATCTCCACGCCCCAGGGGGCCGCTAACCTGGTGGCGTCGCTCGACGACACGCGCGTGATGCCGCGCCTGCGCGACCATCCGGCGAGCACCATGGCCCGACGGGACGCGCGACGGGACGCCGGCCGGCCGTACGTCATTAAAAATGTCGCCCAGGGCCACGGCAAGGGTCTGGTGGCGCGGCGACGGGTGCCGAAATGGGGCGAGGCGCTGATCGGGTTCCCCATTATGATGGCCCGTACCGATTTCCTCGAGGCATTGCCCGACGCGGACCGCAAACAGCTCGAGGACCGGGCGCTGCAGCAGCTGCCCGCGATGGCGCAGGAGGCGATCCTGGCGCTGGCCCACGGCGTGGGCGGATCCCTGGACAAGGAGTTTTTACTGGAGCACATCTTCCGGAGCAATATCTTTGGCATTGAGATTGCGGGCGTGCACCACTTTTCGCTGCAGGTGGAGGGATCGGTATGTACCAGAAAGCCAACCAAGACGAGATGAGCATTGGCTAACCTCCCAGCGCATCAACCACGAATGCCGGCCCAACACCTTCTGGCGGTATTCGGCCAGCACCATGACCCACGAGGTGGTTTCCTTCCGCGAGATCTCCATCGGCGAGGAGTTTACCCATAGCTGTAAGTCCTTCCCACCCGCCAACTATTTCTCGTACGCTCTCTAAGAATGTAGACCTCCCTCTCGGCTTGTCTCTGAAAGACCGCCAGCAGTCCATCCGTAGCTGGGGCTTCGCTTGCCACTGCAGCCTGTGCACGGCCCCCAAGAACGTCGCGTTCGCCTCTGACATCCGCCGCACCCGCCTCGTGGAAATCTACACCACCATGGAGGACGAGGCCGCCGAGGGGATGCTGACGCGCGATAAGATCGAGACGCTGTTGGCCGAGATGATGCTGCTGATCAACGGCGAAGACCTCGTCCCTCAGCTGTGCGAGTACTACGCCATGATCGCCCGTGCGTACCTGTCCATTGAGGCTTTCGACGATGCCCGCCACTACGCCCAGCTGTCCGAGGAGTACTGGATCCGCTACGGTACCGAGGAGCACGACAACGTTGATGAGGTGCGCGCCTTGTGGAAGAAGATCGAGGCCAAGGAGAAGGCCGTGGGCGAGCGTCGCCGTCGCCAAGAGGCTGCACGGTCCAGCAAGGTGTAGGGCAAAGTAAAGTCAAAGGTCAAAAGAGAAGAAAGAAGCACGCAAGGAGACTAGTTTTGTTTGTTATGTAGGGGGAATTTTGTTCTTTTTGGAATTAAGTCTATTCGTTATGTCGTAAAGTCATTCGTCCGTAATCTATGCTGTCCTTGCTGTCTACTGCGATGGTGTGCCGTTTGTTTCAATGAGCAGCCCTTGAATTGCCTCCCGTGCCTAAACAGATTGATTAGCTGTGGTCAATGTCACGTTGATTGGGACAGCTGGGGATGATGTGAACTTACCTGCTCGGCGGTCAATCTGTCTGTGCTCTGGTACTTCACCATGCCGGCCACAATGTTCCGAAGGTCATTGTCGACGTCGGGTAGAAGCTCTACCCATGTCTTGGGCTCAAAAGTCCGGTACATTTCGAACAGTGGAGTCTGGAACTCAGTGGCTTCTGGCCACGTCAGGGGTGTCGGGGTGCCCATTTTTTGGAACATGTCCAAGATCAACCCCAGCTGGCTACCATCCTCGTGTGCCGGCCGTGACCTAAACAGCGGCAGATGCAGTGGTGGGCGGGCGCACTGGGCGAGCATGGCACCTGCCGCCCACATGTCTACCGGTGTCCCGTACGATGAGTTGCCAAACAAGACCTCGGGTGCACGATAGGGCCCCGTACCGATGTCGGCGATTTTGGAGTTGGGTCTCTCGCTCGACAGCGAATATTCGGGATGCCATGCGGTGCCAAAGTCGGAGAGGTATGCTGGCCCGTCGATGGATTTGAGCAGGACGGACGACGGCTTGACGTCGCGGTGGATGATGCCGAGGCTGTGTGTGTGCGCGAGAGCGTCGAGGATGTCGGCAAAGAGCCTCAGAAGTCGGTCGCGGGTCAAATGGTTGGCAGCCCTGGCCGGGCCCTTATCGAGGTCCAAGACCGTTTGTAGTGAGAGCGGCATGTACGGCATGACGAGCACCATCCGTGCTTCGTGGTATAGGGTCGTTACCAGCGTCATGCACCGATCGTTATGATCGTTCAAGACCTTCAGGATCCTGGCCTCGCGGGCGATACTGTGTGGCGGCAAGTCGGCGCTGTACCTGCAGACCTTGAGGGCAAATATGCCGCTGCGGTAGACATCGGCGGAAGTGCCTTGGTCCAGGTATTTGCAGTTTGTATATGGCCCGATGTCGATCCTGATCCCTCCGTGATCGGAAAGTTCGCTGTCGCTCTGCGGTTGTGAGTGGCCCGGTATACACGTTATGTCTCTGGTATTCGACTCGTACTCCGCCTAGCCGGGTTAGTAAAACAGAACGACCCCGGGGATTGGACAGTTCGGGTAGGGAATGGATGCGAGATGGTTCGTACATATGTTTCACTCTCGTCGAAGGCGTCCTGTTCAATGGCAATGGCCGACGTCCCCTGTGCCTGCGGTCGTCCACTTAGGCCGCTGTATAACATGCAATCGTCAGAATTCTCCAAGGTTCGACATGGAACTTCATACATTGGTTGGGATCCGCGTCTGCTGGCGGGGAACTCACATTTTCCGGATGTTTTCTGAACGCTCCTGGTTGGTGACGAGCGTCCGCCAGTTCGGGTCAGGGTCTGCGGGGGGAATGTTCATTGCGGGCGATGAATGGATGCTTTCTGCTGGCTAGAGAAAAAAGTAATAGAGAGAAGTGGAGCTGTCATAAAGTGTGCCGTGAAGCGATGTTGTCGTTTGACGCGTTGGATGTCAAAGTTGTGTTTGATGTTTGGATGTGTCGATGTTTGATTTGATGTTTTGATGTTTTGATTTCCCCTGAAGCTTTGGAGAGCTTGAGGAACCCCGCTAACCACACCCAGTGGAGAGCTCCCGGAGAAAACCTTTCCCCGCAGCCGGGCAGCTCGACTGACTTCCGGTCTTGGGAAACGGCAACAACAAGGCAACATAAACAACAGGGTGCGATTGTCAACAATTTCTTTGGTCAACAACAAACATTACAATTGGGAAACAATATGCAACTGCCTTGTATGTGTGCAATGTTTTGGTAACGGAAAAAAAAAGGGAAAAAAAACCACCATTTCAAGCAGGTGCTCGTCCAACGGCAGTAGCGACTGTAATGCGACTTGTTTGCAACGGCAAGAACTATCGTGAGATGCTCTCCCCCTAAAGCTCCCAGAAAAGACAATGCCAGGTACAGGGAATATGTGGTCTTACTAAGAAAGGGCCCGCATCAGTCGAGACCAATTCCCCAGACAAAGCTTTCCGATGATCGCCAGTGTTTTTCCCCAGATGTACCCAGCACTCTGTCAACCTACGCCTAGACTACCCGCCGCACATGGTCGTCGCCAGACAAAGCGTCTCCAAGTTGATATTGAAAAACGCTTTTGTTCTCGGAAAGCTCAAGCTTCCAATGCGTCTCTGCGTGCACGCTCATCAAAGGAGGGCATCTCCAAGGTGGCTCAACCCCACACAAAGAAGACAAAGACCCGCCTGCCGTTTTGTTTGCGCTACGTCATCGCAGCTTCCTCCCTTTTGCTTTTGGGCAAGGGAAAAGCGGGGTGCAGCAGCAGAGAGCCAGACAGCATTCGACCTTGGGACAGTAAGCGTACTGTACACTGGCACTGTATTTCTTCTGTTTCGGTGGCGCTACTGGCCCCTGGCGAGGACAAAGATAAGGGAGGGTTGGGCCTGTTCGGTGGCGAGCCGCTGAAAAGGAGTTTCAGCGAGAGATGCAGCGTACAACCAAAGGTGCGACGGTGCGCAGGGGTGGGTCCTTCCTCGGATAAATACCTGCAAAAACAGCTGCGCTGCAAGGCCTTTGTCTCCCGTTTCTTTCAGGTGTCTCTTCTCGCCACTCCAGTGAGCGTCGGAGCACTGTGCAGCTCCTCCGCTGTGGGACACTCTTCTGCCCTCTGAGGACGCTGTTTGGATGAAAGCCTTTAGTGGAGACAGCGCTGAACACCAAAGTGGGTCCTCTTCTGTCTTATCTCGATACAAATGGCCTGCTTCTTGCGCCTTGGTTTTTAGCCCGCTCGTCCCCTGTCAACCCCGCGTGCGCGCTCAGACGACAGGCTAAGAGAGGCCGAATTGATCTCTGAGCGCGTCGAGCATGACACTCGCAAAGGGTACGTAAATCCGTGGTCGAGATGAGTTGTCAATTGTAGACAGAGACGGGGCATCCAAAGCAAATGCACTTGCATGGAGTTCGACGCACGAGCACTTTGAGAAGAAATGGCAAGAACAAGCAATAAAGAGCACCTTGTTGGCGTTGTAAGCCGACACAAACAACCCCCGTATTATTGGTTTAACTATGGAGCCTGGCGCCGTGGGGAATTGTACTTGCACGAGCACTTTGTACCTCGTCCCTTCCGTTTGTGTCTTTTGCCCAGAGTACCTGCCTCGCCTGAGCACATGTGTTCTTGCCTGATCCGCGCTTCCGGACGTCCAGTTGAAAGGAAAGAAGGAGTGACGCCAGCGCTGCACCAGTGCAGTTGCGGGGTATCCACTCTGGGGCGGCGCAACACCCCTTCTCTGTGACCCCCATGTAAGAAGGAGCCTTGCAGAGTTGCACCTTCCTCCATTGAGGGCCTTAGCGCCAGGCTATCCGGCTCTGAATGTTCGTGTCGTTGTCGTGTCTTGGATGTCTTGAGCATTGTATCTCGTGCCAGTTTGGCGTTGTCAACGGCAGAAAGATACACAGAGCGGTACATTGGCCTGGTGTCACACCTCTCGATGATTTGCAGCCTGGCGCTGGGCCCTGCAGACTGTCTGTTGGTGTTGCCCTTTTGTGCCCTTGTCCGCCCCCGTGCACGTTGGGTCTCTCCTGCCGCAACAGAGATACGCGATTGCCTAACTAGGTCTTGCCGAAGACACCCGTTTCCCCCTCTGTGCCAATCGTGAGCGATGCCTGGCGCCACTTGCGCCTTCCTTGAGCACAATAAGACAAATCCATCGTGTGCTTCCTTCCCTTTGCTTGTCTCGTATTATCGTGTCTCCCCTCTTTCCTCTTCCCCTGAACTCCTTCCCTTCTTAACCTTTTCCTCACTTCTCTCCATTTCCTCCTCGCTTCTTCGTCTCTTGTCAATGGCCCTCATAGCCGTCGACATTTCATCTACGACCTCCTCCTTCACATAACCCCGGATTTCCTGCTTCGACAGCAGTGATTCATGGACCGTCCCTTATCTTCACGTTTCGGCGCTTCCCTTCCCCTTTCTCTTCGCAGCTCATCCCCATAGTAAGTATCACGAATGACACTTTTCGTGACACTGCCATTGGATTTGGTTCAGGTCTTGCTTTCTTTGCGCTCAGTATGCTAATCGCATCCTCGTACAGACCCCATCTCATTCCCCGCAACGACGCCGTAACATGGTCTTAGCCGCCTTTCATCTCCCCACATCGCCATCATGTTAACGACATCTGCTTCCGCTCTTGCGCCTCGCGTGCGCCTGGCCCAGTCCCGTATTCTTGGCTCTCGGACACTCGCCGCCGCCGGCACTGTCGCTGTCCTCTCCCGGCACCGCCACCACCAACAACAGACCCGTGGCTTCCACTTCGGCTGGTGGGCCGACCACATCGACCATGAACAGCGCCGCGAGATGCGCCGCCGCTACAAGGACCTGCGCCACCGGTATTCGGACGCCGTGAACCGCAAGATGCTCTGGGAGCAGCAGCACGCCAACAATGCCGACTCGTCGCAGTCGTACCGGCGCTTCGCCAACCACTACTGGCAGCCTAAGCGGTGCTTTGCCTTTAGTCGGTACCGCTCCAACAAAGATGCGTTTTACAAGTCGCCGGAGACGAGCAGCTCCAACCGCACCGGCAGCCCCACCACCGGTACTGGTCAGACAATTGAGGATGTCGAGCGTAATGCGTGGGGCCACCTCTTGTTCCGCGATGGAGACGGCAAACAGGCATCCTGGTCCTCTTCCTTTGACGACATCCGCAGCTACATTGCCAAGCGCCAAGCTGAGCTCCTCAACGAGACGCCTTTTGGCACACCAGCAGCCAAGAAGCCATCTTCGTCGGCGTCTGCTTCTGCATCTGCAAGCGCGTCCACAAAAACGGCGCAACCCGAGGCCGACTATGTCATTGACCCGATTACGAACCGTAAGGTGTCCAAGTCCTCGTCCAAGTCGACCCCAGATGAGATTGTGAATCCTCCTACCTCGGGCTTTAGCGTTTACGACACGGATCTGCCCCCAACACAAGCCGAGATCCGCGCCTACAAAAATGTGCCAGTCAATGACGCCCCGTTCGCAAACTCCACTATTGGCGCCGCCGTGGCCGATTCTATCAACTCCAAGGACCTGGCCGACGAGGAGCCGCCCAAGTACGACGACCTGCACAAGTACAAGCCCATCAAGTACAACGAGCCGGACGGTAAGCCGACCGAGACCCCCGTCGAGATTGGCCACGAAGGTTACGATCAGGCGGAAGTGCAGCAGTACAAGCCCTTCAAGTGGAACGAACCGGATGGCAAGCCCGTCGACAAGACCGTCGAACTGGGCCACGAGGGTTACGACCCGGAGGAGCTGGCCAAGTACAAGCCTTTCCACTGGAACGAGCCTGATGGTCAGCCTACAACGAAGCCGGTCGAGGTGGGCCATGCCGGCTATGACCCCGCCGAGGTGCAAAAGTACAAAGCCTTCATGTGGAACGAGCCGCACGGCCAGCCGAAGGATACGCCTGTTGAGCTGGGCCACGAGGGCTACGACCCGGCCGAGGTTCAGCAGTACCAGCCCTTTGGATACCACGAGCCCCACGGCCAGCCCCCCGTCGCCAACGAGGAGAAGGGCCACCATGGATACGATGCTGCCGAAGTTCAGAGCTACAAGGCGTTCCGGTACAACGAGCCTGATGGCAAGCCCGCCGTTGCGACTGGTGAGCTCGGCCATGAAGGCTACGACCCCGCAGAGGTGCAGACGTACCAGGCCTTCCGGTACAATGAGCCCGATGGCAAGGCACCGGAGGCTACTGAGGACGTTACCGACTCCTCTGAGCTGTCTTCGTACGGTGCGGTCCGGTATCAAGAGCCCGATGGAAAGCCCGCTGCCGTCACCGATTCTGCAGCAGATGGCCTGCAGGACTACGACATGAAGCCAGTTAGCGCTGGGTCGCTGGAAGAAGTTTATTCCAAGATCTTGCGGAAACTCGGGACACTGTCTCACCTTGATGGTGAGGCGGCCGCGCCCGGTAGCGGCTCTGGTTCCGGGTCTGGATCTGGCTCTGCTTCTGGAAAGCAGGCCAAGACAACCAGCGGCCATCCTAGTCGGTCTGCCCTGGAGTCGTCGATGAACCGCATCAGCGCCGAGCACGACGCCATCGACAAACTTGCCAGTGTCTCCGTGAAGTCGTTTAAGAGCCGTGTCCGGAAGCAGCTGAGCGATGCCGAGCGCAAGCAGGCACACATCGACCCTTACTGCACGACGCCCCAAGGTCTCGAAACAGCCTATGCTGAGGAATGCGGCGGTGAAGGCACAGCACCAGTCTTTGTCAAGACGCACAAGCGGGTCGAGCGTCCCACCGGAACCCAGTCTGCTACTGAGTCCTCATCTTCCACGGAGCCGTTTGTGTACAAGATTCTTGCCTATAACCCGGGCATGAACACAATCGACATTGCCGAGACGTCGTCTGCGGTGCCTGATGCTTCTTCACCGCTGCCCCCCGCCGAGGTGCTGCTTCGCCTGTCCAATCCGGCCAAGTTCTTCCCTCACTTTGAGCCTCTTCGCACGCAAGGGTTCGAGATCGTATCCGGTAGTGGCGATGTTCTCATCTTCCGCAAGGTGCGCGAGCCGTCGGATGGAGGCAATGCGCCACCTAAGAAGGTAGCTTCGAAGACGGTTCAGAAGACGGTGCGGCGTTCTCTGCCTGCCACAACGGTCAATCCTATCGACATGACCGGCCAGCATGGCTACGTGCCACCGTCGACGGCCAACTTTGTGTCGCCCACGGGCTACGTGAACCTAGACCTGCCCCCTCTGCACGAGAGTGCCGCCGCACCTCTGGCTGATTTTCCGTCGCCGCCACCGGCCTCGGCCGCCAAGTCTGCTGCCGCGAAAGCCTCGTCCATCCCCTTCCAGTCCGGCATTGGCGTCCGGCGTGAGGAGCCCGTGTTCAGCGGACCCAAGGACAACGGCAGCAAGGCCGGCACGACGGCCAAGCCGGGCGTGGCCAAGCGCATGGTCGTCGGCGCGACGTGGGTGGCAGGTGTATCGTATGCCATTGGTGTCGCGAGCGAATACGTCAAGGGTCGCTGAGAGCTAGATGCTCCAGAGCGCCCAGTCGGCAGAGCCGATACCAGAGTCTGAGACTCTACTTTCCCTTTCTTTTTCTTCTCTTTTCAATTCTCTCTTGTCCATTTTCCATTTCATTCGTTCTTCATTTTGTCGTTCTTCTCGTTTGTCTTCTTCGCCCCAATGTTTCATGCATCGACGTCTTACCGGAGCATTTCATGGGTCTTGCGTTGTCCATTCGTTTCCTGGTACTCTTTCGTGAGAGCCACCACCTGTACATTTTCCCATCTCACAATCCCCCTTCACGCCCAGCTTCCGTCCCCTCTCTCAACGCACCACTTCCCCGGCATCCAACCATGCCGTGGGTGATACCCAACTTTACTGTCGTTTTTGGCTACTCGTTTTTCTCTTGTCGTTTCTGTTGGGTCATTGGATATCTCCATTCTGGATCGCGTATCATGATTTTTGGATTTCATCTCTGGGCGTTTTTTTGGCCCCCGTCCCCTCTCATTTGGAGTCCTTTCATAGCTCTGCAGTACCAAATGCACTCCATACGATTTTGCGAATATCTGATGCTTGGTCCATCGTCTCAATTTTGATTCCACACGTGAAACACAACATAAAATTTTGAAAAAAAAAAAAAAAAAGTACATCAATTGTCGCTTTTAAACCAATGCCAATTTGGCCAAGACATGCAATTTTTTGTATCCCAAGTAGAGCTCTTTGTAGGCAACCAGCTCCTGTCGTCCCAATAACTGCCAAATGCCATTTTGAAGATTCATTACTCGTCCGTATTCAACGTCGTCGTCACTCCCATTACACATGCTGCACGGACCCGACCACTTCGCTAAACCCCCGGTCCGCCTCGTACATGCTCCGTGCGGAGCCACCGGATGGGTGTTGGTGGTGGTGGTCCACTTGGCTGTCAGACGCGCCGCCGCCGCCCGGGTGGCACTCGCACGCCAGCCCCGTGGCCTGCAGCATCATGGTATGCCGGTACTCCTGCCCGTCCCAGCTCTGGCGGCGGTCCAGCGACGGCGTCCAGGCGGCCGTGGTGGCCATGCAGCGCTGGGCGGCCGGCGACGGAGCGGGCGACGGTGTGCGGCTGCGGCTAGCGTGGGCGGGCGAGGGCGGTGCCAGATGGTTTGGGGTGTGGGCATGCTGCTGTTGGTGATGCGGGTGGTGGTGGCTGTGGACGTAGTGGTGCGTCGTGGGGTGGGCGAGGAGGTTGCGCTCGAGGGTGGCCAGCGGGTCCTGGTAGGCGGCCGGCATTGTGTGGTTATTGTTGGACATATTGGGGGAGGAGGAGGTGTAGCTGCTGCCGCTGCTGTTGCGGCGATGTGTTTGGGTCGGCGGTGCTTGTGTGGCCATTGTTTGTGTTGGTGATGTGTTCATATTTAACGTCGTCCTTTGTATGGAAAGGTGCTCTGATGTGGTGTAAGTAGTATCGAGAGTATTGATAAGAGGTGATGTGGTGTTTTGTTCTTGTTAGTGGGAAGGGAATGGAAGAGGAGAAGAAGCAAACGCCAATTCGCAATGCATTGGACAAAGGCCCGCCACATATATATCTACAGCCTTTTTTCCTTCCACGTCTCGTTTTACAGGTGATCTTCAATTCCCGTTGGCCGACAGAAGGCCACAGAAGAGCGGGAAGACGTAAACGGCGACCCTCTGGAACCCTCTGCGAGCCCCTCGCGAGACTAAGCCAGACGTTGTTTCGCCCGGTTGGGTGCAGATTGTGGCGAGAATGACCTCACGAGAAAGGACTTTTTAGGGACATTGTCCGTGGTTGGAGCACACCTTCCCGAGCTACCCCAACAGAACGTCGTCTGGATCGTTGCCCACCTCCCCAATGTCTGCCACACCTTGCAACAGCTGCGGCACAGATCGGGGGCGGAACCATGCGGGGAGACACCCTTCTTTTTCCTTTGATGTCTTTTCATTGTCTGCGAGTCTGTCTTTCTTCTCCCCATTTTCGTTCTCTAGCGGGGAAATTTCGAGAAAATGGCCTGTGGCCATGCTCTTTAGGCCGTCTTAAGGCTTTTTACCACTTTTAGGCCACTTCCTCGGGATTGTAGGGGACTAACACACTGTCATGAGCTCACAAATCCCCATATTTTGTGCTTGGGCCGCGGTTCACACCGAACGATCTCAGTCAAAAGCACACCACTTTCTTTCATCCCGGGAACCATCATTCCACCGCGACGGCCGCCAATTTGGCTATTTTGCCCTGTATTGCCCGACCCGAACAGCTTGTTACAGAGCATTTCCAAGCATCACACAACGTATTATGACGGCGTATTATGTCAACAGTTTAACACTCGACTTACACGACTTACACGGACGACGTAAAGAAATTGCACGAATCCGACACAACAACGGAACACAAACAATCAAAAACATATTAAGTCATTATCGTTTCATAAAAATCATGAACTTATGTCTGGACATCGAAATGTTAAGCTACGACAGAAACACAAAATCCAACCCAACTCCGTCGCAATGCATCGATGGCATATTCTTGTTCTACCTCGCAATCCTCATTACGCGCGAACAAACGCTCGCCGTCCGTCCTCGTCGTAACCCAGTCTCGCTCTCATCTGCTCCAGACGCATCAACAGCTCCGCCGGGTTCGCGGCGTGCGTCTCCGCGGCCTCTCAGCCGGACAGCCCGTGGAACAACAGCGCCGCATCCGAACTCTTCCACGAGGGGAGCCCATTGCTGCAGTGGTGGTCGCGGTTGCTCTGGATGGTGAGCAGCTGCAGCGCATCCCGGGGCCCGCGGCTCGCCCGGTCAAACGCCTGCAGGTCCGCCAGTGGTTGTGCGTCGGGGCCGGCAAAGTGGATGGGGCATCTTGGCTACTTGTGGGGAGCCCCCTGGTCCGCGATGCGGTTGACCCGGCGCGATCGACGATGGCATATTCGTAGCGTGATGGTGGCTTTTGATTTCTGTGGATATCGTGTGTACGAAAACAATCGAAAGGAAAGCAACTCTGCAGATTCAAATAGACGCAGATCAGGGGAAACGAGTGACTGATCGGTTTCACAGGGCGTGTACGCCTACCAAAGGTTGGGCCGTCAAGAGGGCCTCTTCTGTGTCCACCATATGCATTGCATTTCTTGACATTGAAAAGAGGCCGCTGAAGAGGGTAGTCAAAACGCGGGTTGCATCCCTTCCCAGCATGTAAATACAACATGGGCGAAAAGGGAAATCCACCGACAAAAAAAGGCGACAGGCGACAGGCGAACAACCCAATCCATCGTATGGGGCACAGAGTACGCCTGGTGCTGTTCATAACAGAAATGGTCAGGCAGAAGGAGAGGCTGACTGGCGACATGTGAAAACTTTTCTGCATATTTGACAAACAACAAGCGATTGGGCATTTTCCTGGGCGTAGCATGCGTCATTATCAATATGTTTGTTCGTCTGTTGGACTGCGCCTCCGACGGTCTCGATGGTCTTGGTTTTTGTAGACGGCACGATATGGCCATCGGGAGGCCCATCTGGCGTGCATTTAGCAAAGAAGCCTTACACGGAACATCAACATCGGGAGCTATCCTCAGAGCACGAATGCCAAGAAGCCGCCTTTTTGACGACGATTGCGCCGGGGAAACATTGAAATCCGGGGGATGTGTTCTGGATTACACCTGAACACCCAAAATACAAGCACAAACGGCTGTGCTTGACTTCTCGTCCGTTTTATGCGGCGCCCACTCCTCTTTTAGGAACATCCTCCGCGCCAGGCACGCCGTGGGGGCTGCTGTAATTACATCGAAGGCTGCCTGGTTTTATTCTTGGGATGAAGGCCGAGGGCTGTGAGAATCGCGACTTCCGAACAAGGCGTTTGCTCAAAGTCGGACTCTTCTATGTAAGCCCATTGCCACGAGTTTGCATATGGAGAACGGCCTACGTCGTAATACGTCGTACGCAGCACAGAGTAAGGTTTCTTTTCAAAATATTTGTGGTCGCCAAGGTTGAGATGATCGCCCTCACTTCAGGGCCAAGACGGCAAGACCCGTAGCACTGAAGATCCCGACAGCGCCAAGTCATGGTCCCCTGCAATTCGCCCTCGGCATCATATCGTGATTGTGTGCTACGTCCCTCTTGATAACAAATAAAGCTTAAAAGAAATACATAAATAGTAAACAGTTGAAGAAAGCATTGTATTTTTTTATTTTTTTTGGAATTTTGTTTTACTTCTGTTTGTAGTTTTGTACTTATTGCAAATTATTTGATTTAGTGAAAAAAGAAACATTTAAAAATAACCAAAATAACGAAAACAATTCTTTAAATTTAAAAATAAATTTCCCAAAAGTAACATATAAACATCATAACGACAAAAAATGCACGACTTACGATTACAATTATTATCGTTACCACGATATGAACAATAAGCAGTCACTTTAGTTGTAGGGCAAGAGACTGTACTGTCTTTGTAGTAGTTATTATTTTATTCGACCTAACCAGTCCACTAGTCTGCTATTAAAGATACATTCCGTTATGATATCCCGCAGTCAGCTCAATGTGCTGCTAGACAAGAAGAAGAAGCAACAAAAAAAGGGATATCATGATGAATACAACGAGAGAAAAAAGTAAGAAAAGAACAACTAAACGAAACGCAGGGCGGAGATAACAAGGAAGACAAGAATACGACAAGGAGGTCGAAGGCTGTGACGATGGTGATAAATGCGCCCAGTGTCGACAAAACAGAAAGGATTCAAAAACAAAGGCACGAGAACAAAAAACAAAGATTGTTTGTCCTTGGCATATGTCGCTGTTTATTTCTTTTGTTGTTATTGCTGTTGTTGTCAGGACGGCATCTTGACATGTGAGTTCCCATGTTGACATTGTTCTGGTCTT
Source organism: Sporothrix inflata (assembly GCA_021396225.1). NCBI lineage: Eukaryota > Fungi > Ascomycota > Sordariomycetes > Ophiostomatales > Ophiostomataceae > Sporothrix > Sporothrix inflata. The sequence continues at coordinate 31,829 of WNYF01000079.1, read as the reverse complement.
GCACATTGATGTCTGACTAGGAAAGAAAAAACTGGACTGCTCTCAACATGGTAGTCGCTATCAGCATATGTCAATGCTAGGAAAGAACACAAGGTGTCAATAGACCCTCGTCGACAATGCACTGGTTGCAGTAAATTGTTTGTTAAATGGAAGTGCTTTAAGGAGCAATCTCCTTCGTGGTGATGCCGGCTTCGAGTTGGATGAGATGTTTTCCCTTTTTTCTTCCTTTCTTCTTCTTTTTCTTCTTTTTCTTCTTTTTTCTTCGTCGACCGTTGTGACCGCTGGTCATTGGTTATCCTCGACGTTGGTGGCGCAGCCTTAAACATTAAGCATTCAGGGGCTTTCCAGCATCGTTGTGCTAAAATACGCCAAGAAACAACTGCCGTTGCTGATCCCTTGGCCTGTCTGGCTGTACGAAGTACGAAGTAATACCTGATCAAGTTTGTTTCGTGGCTGAACAAGTACGTCGTATGACTTCATGGGAAGCTCCATATCAGCAATATCTTTCCTCCCCCTTTTCTCTTTCCTTCTTTTCCCTCGATCAAACATTGTTTTATTTCCGAGAAGAAAGATAAGAAAAGGAAATCAACTCCCTGAGAAAAAGGAACAGTTCAAACGGAAACAAAGATCCTTCGTGGACCCCCTGCACGGCGTATTTGTCGGCCCTGTGTGCCCCTATCTTTTTGCAGCGGCATAGAGAGACGGCAGGACACGTGCTCGTCTTTTCATCCGCTCTGTCACCCGGCCACGGTTCCCCGAGGGGAGCGAGGACATTTAAGAGCGAGGCTTAGGTCGTTTTGGAAAATCCTGGGAAAGGATTGTTATGGACCCCCTGTGAATACGAGAGACGCTAACGCGAATAACTCTAATAATATCCCTGTTGAGCCTGTTGAGCCTGTTGAGGGGAACGGCCAAGTGGGGATTGCAATGCGAGTTGCCGACTGTGCCGCTTTTAAATCTTTCTTTTTCCCTTTCCCAGGGACCGGACAAAGGACAACGGCAAAAAAGATGGCGCTTGTACGAGTAATGCAGACCTTATTATGGGGTTTGTGACGATTCTTTTTGGCGCTCTTGCCAGGCAGCCGCCATAGGGTACAAGCCGGGCGATGTGGTAATGGCGAAAGGGGGGGAAAGGAGATAAAAAAGATGAGAAAGCATGGGCCTCGAAGGCTCGTAGTGTCGTGCCCCATCGTCGCATTTTTCGGTCAGATCCCGCGCGCTCGATTCCTCCGCTTACGTCGTAAAGATACTTTCTTCTGAAGCTCTGTTGCCCGACGAGCCACTGAATTTTTCAAGTGGTCGAGCTGTCCCCATTTTAAGTCTCCTGCGCCGCACAGGTCCATCCATCGTCAGAATGGTAAAAGGAGGCGTGCGCCGCTGTCTTCCTCGACACACCCGCAGACTCGACGATGTTTGATGCACCACGCGACAGAAAGAACGACATGCGCCTCTAGACCTACGATGCACGACTCACACGACTCGAAACCCGACTAGCACCGTCGCTCAACCGCCTCCGGGCCCTGTCTCGCCTTACACACACCACCCCCCACGGATACGGGCATGGCCATGTCGCGTGCCCGCGCCCGCGCCTGGCGGCGCGCGGTGTTTCTGTTTGCTCTTTTTGCCCTGGCCTATTGCATACTGCCGCTCGACAACACTTGCCGGCTGGCCGTCCGCCGGCTGTTCCACACCCCGCGGCAGCACACGTTCTCGCGCGAGCAACTGCTCTCGATGCCGCCACCACACCCCGTGGACCTGGCCACAGACGTCGCGCTCATCATCAAGTCGGGGTTTGGGACACAGGACCGGCTGCCCGGGACATTGAAGCTCCTCGACGGCGATGGCGACACCGGTGCCGGTGGACCGATTTTCGGCAGCATTTTACTCGTCGGCGACTTTGCGACACCGCCCGGGCAGCACTACCGCTGCAACGGGGAGGAGCTGCCCGTGCACGATGTCGTCGGCATGACGATCGAACGCGCCGGGCCGGTCCCCAGCAGCATAAAGCATCCCACGAAGCTGGGCAACTATACCATCCTCCAAGACGCCATCACCAGCATGGACGAGGATCTGGCGCTGTCGCTGTCCAGGCAGTTTGGCTGGGAGCTGGATGCAATGAAGGTAGGCTGCTTCTCCCCCATTTTGTGTAATAACTCCCCTCCTAATACCGTAAGTTCATCTCTAGCCTCGAGCTCGCTTACGACACCTTCCCCGACAAGAAGTGGTACATTCTCGCCGACGACGACACCTACCTTGTGCGCCCCGCCCTGCGTCAGTTTCTCGGCCAGTTCCATTCCGACTGCGAGCACTTCCTCGGCAACGCCGTCGGCGGCTGGGAGGGCCGCTTTGCCCACGGCGGCTCCGCCATCCTCCTGTCACAGGGCGCCATGCGCCGCCTGATTGTCGACAACCCCGGCACGGTCGCCGCAGCGCACCGGACGGCTTTGAGCACGGGCATGGGCGACTCCCTGCTGGCCAACACGCTGATGAAGGTCGGCATCTACGTCAAGGAGGAGCACAGCGTGTTCTTTAACGGAGAGACGCCCGAGACAACAAAGATTCGACCCGACCGGTTCTGTCTGCCGGTCTTGACGTTCCACAGCTTGCGGGCGCTAGGTCAGACATTGGCCGTGGACCGTGTGTTCCGGAAACGGACGCAGCCGCCGCTTTGGCGGGATGTCTGGACCATGTACGGCGGCCCGTCGCTGGAGTCGTTTGTGGTTACGCCCCACCGTGTCAACTGGGACCATGTGGGGTCGCTGGACGAGCACACCAAGACGGTGACTGGCGTCAAGCAAGCCCGAGACTGCCAGAAGTCATGCGATGCTCGCAAGGAGGGATGCATGGCATGGCGGTGGGAACAAGACACACACCTCTGTCACCAAAGCCCGTGGATGATTGTGGGCAGCAAGGCAGAAGGGAAGACATCGGGTCTCAACCTGCGGCTTGTACGAAAACTGGGGCAAACATGTGATGATGAACCATGATTGGACCAAGTAAAAAGCATAAATATAACAAAAACATTTGATACCCATTGCCCGGTTGACTCACTGGGATGCTGCATGATCGAGACAGTGGTCATTGCCAAGCTTTATGGCGCTGCCAAGTCGCCAAGCGACAGCTGTCCAAAGTAGCGCCCGGAATGGGACTGAGGGATGTGGGTGTGGGGAGTAAATAAGTTGAACTGTGGACTACCTTATTTAACAAAGTGGCATCCAACCCATGTTGATTTGTTTTCGAAGAGACATCTGGTCACCTTGCCTTCACAATATCGCCATTGCAAACAAACATCTACCCACAATAACTTCACAACATCCTCACACCATCTTCACAATGGCCGAGCGCGAGGTTATGGAATATCTCAACAACTTTCCCCCTTCTGGGGTTCCTGCTCTGTAAGTTTGTCAAGTCCTTTCCCACGTGAACAGTCCAAGTTGTTTTTTGTTTGTCTCCATGTATTCATTCTCCTTTGGCTAACATCATGGCAGTCAAGGGGTGCCCAACCTACACATCGTTCTGGAGCATCACCAGAATTCTTTGACGCTTGACGGGAAGTTTCATGTGACGGTCCGCATCTTGTACGACGCGCCCGAAGACAGTCGGCCTATTGTCATTCATTACCTCGGGCTCAACACCATGTGCAGCGAGGTCCTCTGGCGGCGCCCGGACAGCAACGTCTGGAAAGAGTACATCTACGACGGATGCGATGGCGGCTACGCGCTGGCCTGGGATGACCCGGACAAGGAGATCCACATTGTGGGTGACAAGTGTTTTTATTTTCTGCGCCCGGGCCAGAACATCGATGCCAGGTACAGCCTCGACCCGGACGACGATTACTCGCTGCCGCCCGATTTGGAGCCGGGCGACGAGATCCGGTACCAGTACAAGGGCGGCACCATTGACTGGTGGGACTGGGGCACCGAGGAGGACCACAAGGACACCAAGGTCACCGTCAAGGGGATTGTCTATACCTGGCTGGCGAAACCCAACGACAACGACGGCCGGCCGCGGATCGAGGTGTCCGCATCGAATGTTGTCCAGTTTCGTATTGTTTGAGCAAAAATATACTTTGTCTTTGGTGATTTTGTGACTCCCTCCAGAATTCAAATGCTACATGGCTACAACTGCTGGGGGTTATCATCCGGCAAAGGCCGAGTCGTGCTCCGTTTATTATGATTGTTACAGCCAGCCCGTAGAACAAAAAATGTAAAATAAAAGAAGATGCGATCTTGCCACCAGTTGATCTAGGGTTTCATCTTCAACCCACTTTCGCTGGCTAAGGATTGACTACCCGCAACCTGATGAACGACCAAAATGAACGGCCCCGTGAAATGTGGAATATGGCATGCAAATGTGAGCAATGGCGACAAAAAAAGTTTGATAAAACGTTTCTTTGTTTCATGGATCGGAGGAGGATAGCAAAGTGTACTAATAACGTTCGTGGAAGAACACAGTAGCCCCTCAACCAAAGGAATAAAAGAAGAAGCTGCAAACCGTGATATTAGTTTTTTATAGAAAAACATACAAAAAAGACCCTGCACTATTCCTGAGCTCATTAAAGGTACAAAGTCCGGCGTAAAGCACTCGCGATTCTAGCCACATTTCTCCCGCGACGGCCACCAGGTGTTGAACTCCCCTTACCGTGCCCCGTGCTTGCGGAGGAGCTCTTCCACCTTGGCTTTATCTTGCATCAGTTTGTCTCTAGTCCTTCTATGAACCTTTAAATCATCCCAGTTCCTAGGGACAGCCGCCTGTGCTGCATCAAGAGCACTTCTGTAATCGCCTGTTTTCAGACGAAGGTTTACATCTGCCCCGTAGGTGATCAAAATCTCAACCAGATGTTCTAGCCCCCAAAAGGCAGCCATAACCAAGGCACTGCCGAACTTTCCCAGATGTAAAACGAGATTAGCATTGGCCCCGTTTTTGAGCAAGCAGAGAACGCTTTTGGTGCTGTTGTTTTCTATTGCATAGGATAACGCGCTGCCACAGCTGCCACACTCGAGCAGTTGATCAACTTCGGCCCCATGATCAATCAGGTACTGGATCATACGAACTTTGTCTAATAGAGCAGCAGATGCAAGAGCGCTTCCTGCATCTCCGTGAACGAGGGACAAATTAACGTTGGCGCCGTGTTGGAGCAGAAGCTCTACATAGGGTCTCAGGCCCCGTAACGCAGCAACACTAAGGGCACTCCCAAAATCCCCGGTCTCCAGCAACATGTCGACGACGGCACCATGGTGGATAAGGCGCTTTGTTTTTTTGATCGACCCGGTGTAAATGGAATTAGCAAGAGCGCTCCCACAGCGTCGTGGTAGCACCAAGTTCACGTCGGCGCCGAGATCCACGAGGCAGTCAATAACGTCCTCGCCGCGTTCGCCATGTGCGTACATGGCGGCACTGAGGGCACTGCCACAGATCCCTTCGTTGAGCTGTAGGTTGACGGTGGCGCCAAGTTTGACGAGGCACCGGATCGTCTCGACATGGCCCCCAAAGGCCGCGGCAGCAAGCGCACTTCCCGCGCGGTCGTTTTTCAGCACCAAATCGATGTCGGCACCGCCCTCCACAACAAGGTAATCGACCATCTTGGTCTGGCCCGAGTAGGCTGCTGCGCCAAGGGCGCTTCCAAAGGTTCCTGTCAGACGATTAACGTCCTCTCCCGCCTTCAAGATTGCTTCACAGATCGGTATACAACCAACAGATGCGGCCAGCGCCAACGCCGTGTTCCCCGAGTAGCTCGTCTGTGAAACAGGCAGGTCATCGCCATGCCACCAATCCAGCAATGTGTTGAAAAGAGAGAAGCGGCAAGCGAAGAGAATGGTGCAATGCGACGGTTGAATATCATATAAAGCCCGTTTAACAATCGAAGGGCCAAAATCTCGAGGCAATTCGTCAGTCACAACGTCGTTGACCCAACGACGGTACTGCGTGCTGCTTTCGCTCAAAGACCCCAAAAATGCCATCAAAGCTCGCGATAGAAGCGGGTCGTGTTTCTGTGTCTCGTGCTTTTGAACATGAAAAACCCAATGGTGCCGACAATAAGAGGAAAAAGGTCGCTCTCTGGCATATATGTTGTTGGTCTTGAGGATCCTGCGGTCGTGGTTGCTATATGGGCCATCCGTTTCGTCTCCGTCCGAGTCAGAGACATAGACTACGGGCCATAAAGAGTCGACGTCACTGCTCGAGATAGAACTGTCATCAAGCGAGGCGTTGCCGCTTGTAGCTATTGGATCTCTGTAGGTCTCCATCAAAAAGCCGATACAGACCCTGGCGGCATGGTAGTGGGACTGCACAAGCGTCCAGTGGTGTGCCTCGAAGTATTCTCGTACCGACAAGTGAGAGAAACGCCATACACCCATTTGGCTGTCAAGAACAAGGAGGTTGTTGCAAAGACTGAGCAGGACATCCTCACCAATGTCTTCCGACAGCGTTGTGATGTCATCGGGGTCAAAGCGGACTGCATCTAAGAGAGCGCTGCATCCCAGGGGTGATTTGGCACATGCTACCCACATGAAGGCTCGGTCTGCGATGGCTTTTTCACTACTGTCACCCGACTGAATTTTGTCGTAGATCTCGTCATACGTTGATTTGAGGTCCTGTGGAAGTGTTCCGAGCCGCTTTCGCAGAGCGGTCTCTGTTTGCAGCTCCAGGAGCTGGGCGACCTGGAGAGACGCCCATTGGAACCTATTTCCCCGTTAGTTAGTTACCGATCACATTTCATCCGTCCAGTTATACGATCAAAAGCTGACGTACATGCCCTGGCTGCGAGCCATGAATGTACCCAAGATGTCTTCGCGCAACGGTATCTGCATCGTACACCATCGTGAATTGTTATCAATTTGTGCACCGACAAACTTCTCAATGTCACCACCGTTGTCTGTTGCGTGTATTTCGATATTGGGTAGGGATTCGAAGAGCCTCCGAATGTCCCCGTCGGGCCGACTTGAGACGAAGATGCGAAGGGGTTTCGTGGCCTGTGACTTTAGGAGCTTGAATGCTTCAATGAGACGAGCACGAGAGGTAGACTCGCACTCGTCCAGGGCATCCAGCACAACCGTGGTTCTGTCGTAGAGGTTGATTGAGGATAGGATCAATTTCTTGCAGGCTTCGAAGCCAAGATCCTGCCCATTGGCCCTCGACTCTTGCCAAAGATGTCGCACATGTTTCTGCATCAGGTCCGGCTGGCCCGCCACAGCCATTAGCTGGCGTGCATAGCTTTGGAGCACAAAAAGTGGTTTTCTGCGCGCGTCTTCGTTCCGATCGCAGTAGAAGAAAGCAAATCCTTCTTGGACCGTGGAACTCTTATATTCCTGGACGTGGTCAATGACACGAGACGTAAGGAACGTCTTGCCGGCCCCAGCTGCGACAATTCTGTCAGCTCATTGTTTGTCGAGAGGAAAACAGGGTGCATATATGAGGTTACTGACGGGAGCCCTGAAGCCACAAGATGGCAGGAGAGTCCTTCGTCTCCCAGTCTACAAATTCTTTGTGGTGCAACAACCAGTCACACGTGTTCGCGGTTCTGGCCTCGGAGACCTTGATGTGATGATTTCCGTATCGTATGGGCGAGATCCACTCGAGTATCTGTAGGCGCTCGGCGTCTTCGATTCGTTCGAAATTGTCCAAAAGGATTGTTCTGTTGGGCTGTGTGTGAGAAAGTGGTTGTCACAAAGCAGAAACGGTGTTCTACTTACGCTTGGTCGATTACTAGACTCGCGTTTAGAGTTTCGCGGTATTTGTGGAGAGACCGTATGGTTTTGTCGACCTCTTTGTTTTCGAGTGGCCATTTCAAGCGACTGCGACTGAATCGTTGTTGGTGTAGCTGGCCAGACTTTGTTAACAGCTTAGTGGTCAATCTCCCCAGCTCGGATTCACAATCCTTGAGGCTTGTACACAGTTTTTGTGACGTCTTGAGCTTTTTCTTGTGAGGGCCTTTGAGCAGTGCATCTGCCCCGCTGAGAATCGCTTGGAGGTTATTGAGCTCATCTAGCAGGCGCTTGATGTCGGCTGGTGCATCTTTGACGCCCTTTGCGTACTTGTAGCAGAGTGTCAAGACCTGCTCCGTGATCTGGACCACAGCAATCACGCTGGCAGCGGCATCCATGGTGCCGTAGAAAGGACGTAGCAGAATAGGAAATCGCAATGCAAAAAAAGAGGGATGAGTGTCTTGTAACAAGCTGGACAACAAGTTACGAAAATGGTAGCAACGTGTGTAGTTGTTGAAATGTGGAAGAAGTAAAACGGATATCGGCACGCCCACAGATATCGGAGAAAGAGGGGAAGTAAGTGCAAGTTAGGCTGACTAGGAGATGAGCGGACGCTCGGAATCAACCCATATCGCGGCTGGGCGCGTGAGTCCAATCATTGCTAACAAACCATGTTGAGCAGCGACAGCAGCTACAGCAAAAATGCACATTCTCAGCCTCAGCCGGACCAATTCTTGGCTGCCCCAATAAGAGAGTGGGGTGGGAGGGGCAATTCTTCAGCGACTTCCCTTCATCTCGCCTTGGACAATGCCCGACCTTGCTGGCCCTGCTGTAATTGTTTGATAAGATGATGCACAGTCTGAAATTATATCTGGAAGGGGGAAAACGACACGAAGAATAAGAAATTACAGAAAGCTTTCTTGCGCACGTAAGAAGTAGAAAACTTCCATGAAGCTTGAAATCTGACACCTCGGCTGCCCTGGGAGAGCCGCCCGAAAGCACTTGTTTTTGGGTAGCCTTACATAGAAATGGCGTGAGTGGCACAGTTTTCGTGGAAAATGTTGCTATAATTATTTTTTAACCCAAGTCGGATGGGGGCCGACTTGGGCTCGAGCAGAACGACTACTTTTTTAACCGCCCATCTACTCCGTACATGCGGCCAAATACCGAATGAAAAGGCCACAGCGGTCGGTTTCATCATGGTGGCGATGAAGCTTTCCGTAAACTGCAATTTTGTGTGTCGTCGGCGAGAATCCGGGTTCGGAAGGAGCCATCTAGTTTACTTCGGAAGTCACTAACACTAAGAAGCGGGCCGGTCCTTACTTCTAATCATTAACACCTGTCGACATTGTTTCTAGCAAAGATAATGAACGTTGTGAGGGATGAATGATTTTTTTTTGGCGAAAGCAGAGACACGACCTCGCTTCAAATATTGTAAATACACACTTTGAAATCTTCGTGGTCTCTAGAAACTAAGTAACGTGAAGAAGCGCCCGTTCTTTACGCGCCGCCATAAAACTGACAAGCCCCTCGACGAAACGATCCAATGAACTGGCAAAAGTCAACCGCCCGGGCGCAAAGTGCGGTCGCCGTTTGGTCGCATGTGTGGCAGTGTGCATACAGACAAATGCAATTGGACAACGGGTTGTAGGCGACAAAATACGTGTGCATGTGAGAATACAGACGAGTACAGAAAACGACGCCCTGCGGGCAACGTACTGGCCCCCAAAAAGTCACTTGTTGAGCCGGAGAGCATCGCACATTAAAGACCGTAGAGCCCCACGTCCGACAATACGTCCACGATTCCGCCTTACACGTTGCCTCAGTATCATATGTTCCAACTCAACATCAAAGACGCTGCTCTCCTTGTTGTTCATTTCTTGAGACTTTTTTTCTTTTTCTTTTTTTTTCTTTTTTCGTTCCACGATTTCAATGTACGTCGACACACCGTCCACACACAAAAAATCATGAGCGCAAACCAATCGCGACGCAGAACCGACGCGGGCGCCGCCCCGGACAGCGGCAACCGGGCCAGGGCAGATAACACGTTGCCGTACAAAGACAATGGGCTTGACAGGAACAGCTTGCGGCTGGTGGAAATCCAGTCAGCCGTGCACGATGGCGATCCTGTCGTCTGCACTTTGTCCCAGGTTCCCTTTGGCTCCAGACCCAAGTACGAGGCGCTCTCCTACGCGTGGGGAAGCAGCACAAGTACAGCGGATAACGCCACGATCAAAGTCAACGGCTCTCTATTCGAGGTCCGGCAGAATCTCTACGATGCGCTCGTCTTCCTCCGCCGGCACACGACGACGGCATCGGCGACGGGCCGGCAGTTCTGGGTCGATGCGATCTGCATCGACCAGAGTGATGTGGAGGAGCGCAACCAGCAGGTTCGGATCATGGATCAGATCTACTTCCGGGCAAGCACCGTTATCGTTTGGCTAGGAAGCTGGTACTCAAAGTTTCAACTGGGCGCCGTGGTCGAGTCCGAGCCACTCCCGCTGAAGGGGAACAAGACGGCGGAGGACGTGGAACGAGATAAACTCCCAGACAGTGGCGCCAGCAACACACAGCAGTCTATGGTGCGGCACCTGAGAACGGATCCCTACTGGGAGCGTCTTTGGATCCTGCAAGAGATTGGACGAGCACGAACATTGCGGGTATGTTTTGGCAACGACTCCTACGCGTGGGTCGACTTCATCCAGCTTGTCACCTTACACCACAGCGACGGGACAACGGGGCCGCTACGGCTCGACCGGCTTCTCCGCCAAGAACAGTACAGGGGCTCGCACACGCTCAAGCGGCTGCTCGAAGAGCACAGAAACGCCAAGTGCTCGGAGCCGCGCGACAAGGTTTACGGTCTCATCGGTCTAGCAACGGACGCCGCCACGTTTCCCATGGACTATAGCAAGTCCCTCTACGACGTCTGGAAGGATACCATGGTGTTTATGAATACAATGAGCCTCTTTACAAACGAGTCCCAGGTTGTGCCGACGGGCGAACTCATCAAGAACCTCCTCATGGCCGGCGTTAGCGATCCACTACGCCAGATCAAAAATGCAGCATCGGCGACCATGCAGATGCAAGGTGACGCCAGTGTCGACACAAATCAACTCATCGATGACACGACAAGCCCGCTTGCATTCTGCCTTCGAGCGGCAGTACTCGGGCGCATCGTCTGTGCTGGACCATGCACAGACGACATTGTCACCCAGCTTAATGTCGCGGCAGATTGGCGTGCGGCCATTCAGCGCCTCTATCCAGCCGACGAGCTCGGACAACGACATTGCGAGAGCGACCGCCTGGTGCGCGCACTTTTGGAGGCGGATGGGTCGGCGGTGGAAACAATGTGCTTCAACAGGCCGAGCAATGTCGTCTGGAAATGCTACAACTATAATCTCAGCGGGTGTCTCGAAATTCCAAAAGGCCGCACGGTAGCTTTTGGTGTACAACCACCATCACCTCAGCAAGAAAAGGATCGACTGGCGCCCGTTTTGCCTCGAATGTACATGCTAAAATCCTTTACTAGCGATACGCTGTGTAGGATGGGCGTGGCGTCGAGTGTCTTGCAGGTGGATGACCTCATTTGTTGTATACAATCATCGAAAAGAGCGCTGTTAGTACGACATTCTGACATGGGCCAAGGTTGTATTAAGTTGCGCGCTTACGGTACGTCCATGTCAACGGATAATGTCTGCGGCAGCCAGGTAGACTATGCTACGAAACAGTGGAAGGCCCTGGAACACCACATTCAGATCGACTTCTACCTCGACGTGGATACACTATTCCTTCTCTTGGGGTAGATTCGCTGGTTCGTTTTGGTACCCTCAAAAATAAATAAAAAGGCCTAGTCTAAAGTTGCACGAATTTTTAGTCGCATGCAACCTGTGACGTGGTTTCCATGGAACGAGAATAGACACAATGGATAATTTTGAGTTTGTTGTAAGGGACAATTCTGCTAGAGGCCTGATTTTTTCTCGCCAGTTCTATTCTTTAATGTTTCTAGCCGCCAAACTAAAACAAACTATACGGATCGGCGTGGAGAACGGGGTGCGGAATTGCCCGGCGGAGTATTTTCCATTACCTGCCGCGCCCCAACTTGTGCAATATTTTGGTTGCCTTAGGGGAAGATACTATCTGAGAGAATTTGTCGCTGGGTTTGTCGTCGTTGATAATCTGTTTTTGGAAGGAGCCACCGAATAAAGCTGCCGTCTCACGCAAATGACAAACGCTAAGGCGTGGGCCGGCCCTTGCATCCACCAACACCTCTTGATATTATGGACGATGAGAAATGTAAAAGAAGCAAAAGGTTGTCGGAGTGAAACAACATCAATAACATATGTCGTAGTCACATCTAAGAAAATGGATGTGATCTTCAGACGAAATTGTGGAAATGTACAAGCGCATTCGGATTTACGCGCTGCTAAGAATGATGCAAATGTAGCGAGGAGTAAAGCAGTTTGGTGTTTGCCATCCTGTGTACGTCGTACTTTCTCCAAGAAAGCAACCCGTAGGCAGGAGAAACCGAATTTACCACAGAGCCTCGCAAGTCAATACATGCAGGGTCCTGCCCCGCCCCCGCTGCGCCACTTTCCCATCGTGCCAAGAAGTGCGTGTTCGTCAACTCTCCTTTTCAGATTTTGCTTTGCGATTCGCGATTTTTTATTTTATTTTTGATACTGGCCACCTACTTTTATCTTGATTTCCTCTACACAAAATAAAAAACTATGAGCGCCGACCAAACGCAACAGGGGGCTGAGGCGAGTCCACCACCCACCGAAAGCCCACCCAAGCCGGACAACACCTTGCCGTACCAAAGCAAAGCGGTTGACAGCAACAGCTTGCGTCTCTTGACTATCCAGCCTGCGACGCAGGAGAGCGATCCTGTTGTCTGCACGCTGGTCGAGGTCCCGTTCGGAGACAAGCCCAAGTTTAATGCGCTGTCCTACACATGGGGCGACAGTGCACCAGACGATCCCACAATCACCCTCAACGGCTTTCCGTTCGGGGTTCGACGAAATCTTTTCGGAGCACTCGTTTTCCTCCGCTACCAGACGGATCATGCTGTCCAGCAGTTCTGGATCGATGCAATTTGCATCAACCAGAACGACGTGGATGAACGAAACCGACAGGTGCGGATCATGGACCAGATCTACTTCCGAGCCACCGCCGTCATCATCTGGCTGGGACAATGGTATGCGCGCTTCGAAGAGACCAAGGCGGCCGAACCACAAGGGCCGCCGCTGCCGGAGAACGAAGACCAATCGGAGGACGAGGACGTGCTGGATCGAATTTCCGAAAACTACACGGTCATTCGACAGCGACAGTTGTCCGCACACTTGCAAGTCGACCCGTACTGGGAGCGCGTCTGGATCCTGCAAGAGATCACAAAAGCATGGACACTGCATGTCTCCTTCGGAACGAAATCGTACACATGGAATGACTTTCTTGATTTCCTCCGCGAACACACAGACGGGACTAGCAACGCCAGGGAGCGGACGAACCCGTTCAGTTTGCACCAAGCGCTCCGTGCCAAGAAACAGAGGGGCTCGCACAAGTTGATCGACCTTCTCAAAGAGCACGAACAGGCCAAGTGCTCCGACCTACACGACAAAGTGTACGGGCTCCTCGGCATGGCGGCCGACGGTGTTGGTTTTCCAATCGATTACAGCAAGTCCTTGTACGAGGTGTGGACAGATACGATGGTCTTCTTGAACGAGAAGAAACTCCTCAGCGTAATGGACAGCTTTATTTACCACGGAGCACTGGTCAAGAAGATGCTCATGCTTGATGACGGCGATTCGGGACGTCCGGCAACAACGACAACAGGGTCAGGAACAGCGACAGAAAGAGCAGCAACACTACAAAATGGCATAACGTACCCCGAACAGATCGACGCCAGCCAGCTCATCGACATCAGTTCTAAAAAACGTGAGGTCGTGGACAGGCTGACACGCGCTCCTGCGCTGCACCCCGGCGCATTCTATCTCCAAGTCACAGTTCTTGGTTCGGTCATTTGTGTCGGCCCTTCGACGAAAAGTATCATGGCCCAGCCGGATGTGTTGTCGACGTGGAAATCGACCATCGGGCAATTGTACGAGACGGACGAACTCGACGACGCACACTGGGAGAGCGACAACTTGCTACGAGCGCTCTTGGATACCGATGACGCCGAGATGGCGGCGTCCTGCGTCAGCTTGCCTTCTACGGTTGTGTTCTCGCCTGCAGCATTCCCCTCCGGCAGCTTCAACAGCTATGCCAAAATTCAACCGTTTTTGTCGACGACAAAATCACCAGAAACAGGACAAAGGGGAACAGGCCTCTCGGTGCCCGTTGAGCCCAAGCTGTACTGCCTAAAAGCAAAGTCTGGCGTCACCCGAAACAAAATGGGAGTTGCCGCCGGCCTCGTACAGGCGGGCGACATTCTCTGTGATGTCTCGTCGCGAATACTTGTCGTTCGGGGGTTCCGTGAGGGCCCCTTGTTGGGCAAGATGTGCGTTGTCGGTACGGCACTCAGCACGGAGGAAATCTGTCGCGACAACGCGTATGGTTACACTCCCACGCGCGCACGTGTCATAGATCGTTATGCCGACATCTACATCGGGGTGGAGACTTTATTTGCCCTCTCGAAATAGACGGTGATTTCATAATGACAGATGGTGGTCAGGTAGTAAATAGGTGTTGTAGATAAAAATTGAGTATTGTAAAAAAGAGAAACCAATATCAAAAGAATTTCCTCTTTCCGTTTTTTTCCTTTCGAGGCGTTTTGTCGAATATATGACGAGGTACAATTTTCACTTGTACCATCTCCACTCCCTCCGGTGATCGGTAACAAAATGTTGGTTGGGAGAATGGCAGCGCGTTAAGAACCTGACAACGTCTCCTGTTTCGCTGTCCTAGGCGGGCACTAGGTTTGCAGATCGTAGACCGTTCCAGCGTCCCGTCCTCTGGCGGGGTCCTTCTGTTCCGTTATCTTGCCGCGCCCGACTAATGCCGCTTGTACGCGCTATTTTATCAACATCGATTGGCAACTGCCGATCCATTTGGCGACAGAGTCACACTTTCTCATTCTGAACGTCAAACCCAAAAACAAAGTTTCAAATGGACGGCGAAACACGGACATACCTTGCCGGCACGGCCAGCGGCGCCCTGGAACGGCGGACGACTCCGATTGCGCTAGGCGCGCTGGAGGTGCTGGTCCGCATCACGCACTCGGGCGTCTGCGGCACGGACGCGCACGACCGGACAGCGTCGTGTGGCCTGGGCCACGAGGGCATCGGCGTCATCCACCGCGTGGGCAAGGAAGTTACGGCCGTCAAAGTTGGCCAGCGCGTTGGTCTGACGTAGGTACAAGGGGGTCCCGACAAGACGCTTCGACGGTCAGCACTAACATACGTGCTGCACAGCTTCCAAACACACGTAAGTTTCAACACACGGCCACTGAAATAATACAGTAACTGACGTGACTTCAGGCCTGTGGTTCCTGCCCCGAGTGCATCTCCGGCTACCGTCAGTACTGCCACAAGTCTGTGGGCCAAAAGTACGGCGCCGAGGACCACGGCACGTTTTGCGACTACGCCATCCGCCATCAGGACTTTGTCAACCCAATCCCGGATGGTCTTCCCTCGAAATACGCGGCGCCTCTCGTCTGTGCAGGAATCACCGTTTACGAAGCCCTGCAGGCGGCCGACACCAAGGCGAGCGACCGCGTCGGTGTTGTCGGTCTCGGTGGTCTCGGCCACATTGCCGTCCTGTACGCAAAGGCCATGGGATGTGCCGTCTCGGTCTTTTCCGGGAGCGACAAAAAGCGAGAGGATGCTTTTGCCCTCGGAGCAACGGATTTCCATGTTCTCAATACGACAGGCAAGGCATCTGAGCCGCTAGACGTGTACTCGAAAGTCAATGTGCTGCTCCTATGCGGCGGCACGACTACCGACTTCGGCATGTAAGTTGTCTCCTTGTCCTCCACTCTCATTACTGGTTTAGACAAACTGCTTACGAGTAGCCTCCTGCCACTCCTTGCACGCCGAGCCCGCGTCGTGCCGGTCGTTATTCAAACGAAGGATATCACCGTACCGTAAGTGACACTTGTAGACGGTTGCGGGCCTCTCGTGTTCTCGCTAATAACGTCCTTTCTTACCAGATACATGCCATTCATCCTGCCTGGCATGAAAATCATGTAAGATGTATTCATATTCTCATCGTCTGTTATGCCACATACTGACCTACTCAACAGCTTCAGCCTGGGTGCTACGAGAGAAAACGAGCAGGATGCACTCCGCTTTGCGGCTCGGCATAATATCAGGCCGTGGATTCAAGAATACCCCATGACCGTGGCCGGACTTAACGATGCGTTTGCCGGTTTAGACGACGGTTCCATGCGGTACCGTGCTGTCCTTAGCAAGGAGCTTGGCAATGAGTTCTCTGTCTAGCAGGGGGGGCGCAATTGAGTTGTATTGCAAGTAAATAAACCATCTACCGTCATTCTATTGCGATGGTTGCACTTGGAATTTCAAATCTTTTCTTTTATATCTATGTTTTCACAATCGTCTCCATAATCAGAAGGCCCATTGCTTCATCCACTCGTTCATCCAAGAGGGTGACACGGCTTCCATAGACTTTAAGGTCGGACTACGAGACTGTGCAAGGTCCGTTTGCAGGACAGGAAGCTGCCATCCTTCGTCACCAGCCTTTGTGGCACGGCGGTAGAATGGTAGCAAGTTTAGGCCCGGATTGTTCTCGTAGTCACTAGCGGCTTCACTCGCTTCGAGTGTTGCAAGCCACTCCGCCCATGAGACGGCGTCCTTCTTCAAATCGAGACCGAGACCATTGGCCACACTGGGAACCAGTGAAGACCAAGCACAAGAGGAAGGGTTGACAACATGATAAATCCTAGGCTCTGCATCAGCCAGGTCATTGTCTGCCACGAAAGTCTCACCATCGAGACCGGCCAGCTCGCAGATGATCTTGGATGCGTGGTTGACCGGCACCCAGTCGACCCGGTCTAACGATGACAATGACGAAGGAACCTTGCCAAGGTATTTGGAGCTGGTAACAATCTACACAACAGTTAATATTCAGCAAACCTGCAAGTGATTAGGGAAAACTTACTGATGGAAGCCACTCTTGGCGTTTCCAGCTGCCCATGTGTGTGCCTACGGGACCGGAAATCTGGCCCAGGCGGCAGATTGTGATGTCGATTCCACTGTGTTTACTAGCACGTGCCAAAATGAGCTCCGCCACGAGCTTCGACTGTCCGTATCCGCCTTCGGCATCAGAGAAGTTGGATAGTAGCACTTCAGGGACTGGGTCGTTGGTGGCCTGTGCTTGGACAACACCCACAGACGACACGAAAACCAGTGAAGGGTTCTGAGGACTCGCAATAGCCAAGCCAACCAGGTTCTTCACACCACGCAGATGCGGTGCAAAGGACACAACCTGCAGATGGAAGTTGACAGGCCATTGGTTGTGGAGGATGTGGGTGGCATTGGCGACAAGGTCGTCGTATGCGTCCTGGGAGAGGCCCAGCATTGGCTTTGACAAGTCGGCATGGACGAATGTGACGCGGGATGTTGAATCTTCGTTCTTTCTTAGCTCCAGCAGTGTGTGCTTGAGACCCCGGCTACGAGCATCCTGCAGCTGCCTCTCACGTGCATTGGCCGACCGGTTGAGGCAGATCACGCGGTCAACCGTCTTGTTGGCAAGTAGTGTGTCCAGAAGGTAGGCTCCAAGAGAGCCTGTACTGCCGGTCAAGATGATGCAGGCTTGGTCGTGGGGTGTAGTCAGTTGCCGCGGTCTCTGTGGAAGGTCCTTGGTAAACTCGTCGAGGAGTTCCTGCATGGTATCTTCTTCAGACTTGGTGACTGCAGCCTGTCGTTGATCTGGGCGCACCAAGTTGTCCATGGCACGTGCCAACTTGACGAACGTCGGATGGGCGTAAATGAATGCAATCGTCACCGCAGACATTGACACCGTAGGATAGATAGCCTTGTACTTATCCAGTGCCGTCCGTAGACTCGCGTATACGGACAGAACGGACAGCGAGTCGAGACCATTGACAAACAGGTCATCCGTGTCGTTCAGTTGGCCGTCTTGAATGTCGATGGTCTCCGACAGTAACACCCGTAGAGATGCCTGGATGGTTGAGAGGCTGGTAAGATCAATGCTCGACAGGACACCATCGGGATGAGAAAAGGCTGCCGCCCGCTCTGCGTAGAGGGTCTCGATTTCTGGCGCGTATAGACCGGTTGTGACACCACGCAGCACGGTGTCCTTTCCCGCCAGTGCAAATGGTTTCTCGGTGGATGCCAACAAGATATGGTTGCGGTGCAGTTGGCCGTGTGCAGGAGCTTCACGGTTGGATCTGTCAAGGTATGGCCACAGACTCTCCCAGAAAGCAGGCCCCTCGTCGTTGGTCAGCGGTTGAAGCAGCTCCAGAATGGCCGCCACTTGGAACTGGCCGGCACCGATGACCAAAGCAGCCTTGACCGCTGGGTGACTCCCGAGACAAGTTTCCATGTCGATGGGGTTGACCTTTTCGCCGTTGGACAGCACCAGGACGTCGTCGACACGGCCGCGGTAGAGCCACCGGCCAGGCTTGGTCGGGTGCTTGGCATACAAGTCCTTCGTGGGGACAGAGACATCGTCTGGGAACGTTTGGAGGAACGCCTGGAACATATCTAGTTCCGGGTCACGCGTCTGGACCAGCTCGTACAGCTCGTCGGTGCGCGGCACAAAGGTGTATCCGCCGCCTGGGTGGAAGTGGTGATAGTGCCAATCCTCGGGCTCAGCCTGGACGACGGGGAACAAAGAGCCCTCGGTGACGCCCATAATATTGATGATGGACGTGGCAGCATTGATACGGTCTCCGCAGACCTTGTTGAGTGGGGCTGCAAATATGCGTTAGTATGTGTTAAATGAATTACACGGCGCAGTAAGAGACTCACCCCCTCCGACCACAGTAAAATCGGTCTTGGAGATGCGGGCCAGCGATGCAGGGTCTTTGGAGATCTGCTCCAGCGTGGACGGTGCCAACAAAGAACCACTGACGCCAGCATGATCGAACATGGCGTTGACTAGGTCCAGGTTGACCGGTACAAGAGCCGGACCCATGACAATTCTGAGGTTGTAGAAGAATGGTAGTGCAAAGCAAAACACCATGCCGGCGGACTACATCTGTTAGTAAGAAACGTCATCTAATATGGTCCGAGGTAACAACATACATGAAAGTTGGGATACGTAGAATACGCCGTCCGTGGCTCGAGAAAGTACTGTGCGTGTGTCAAACGGCCTTCAACGGGTGGCAGCAGGTGCTGTGCATCCACGGTGGCAAGGCTGCCGTTGGGTACGCGGATGGGCTTGGGAAGACCTGTCGAGCCGGACGTGTGCAAGATCACGAACGGCTCTTGCCGTGCCTCGGCAAACGTCTTGTCGTAGGGGTAGATGGGGACATCGTCATCCTCCTTGTCGAAAGAAAGAAGATCCAGCTGCTCGGGAAGTGGAATGATCGTCATCGGCCGAATGTCGAGAATTTGCTGAACGTGGCCCAGCTTTTGTGCTGGGAGAATCCAGCGCGTACAAGAACACTTGTCTAGTACGGCGAGGTGGCCTTCGATGCTGTTCCGGGGCGACAAGTACATCATCTTTGTGCAGATGGAGATTAGCTTTGTGATGTATCCAGTCAAAAACCACCGTCTAAATCACATCACGTACAGTGTAGCCGACCTTGACGGCGGCCACCGCCAGCATAGCATATCGAAGGTCATCTGAGGTTGTATCAACATTCATTCTAAACGGCATGAGGGAATGGATTGACATACTGGGCCCGATGTAGCCAATGCTGGGAAAGGTGCCCGGCGCCGGCTTGCCAAATCCTTTCTCGATGAGCCATGCCACCCGGTTGACAGCATGGGCATATCGGCGGTTGGTGATGCGGTGGAAACCGTCGGCGGGGTTGTCCGTGATGGTGAACGAGTACACCACATGGTCCGGGTCCGTGATGGCAGCCTTATCGATGACACTGGGCAGCAGGCGTCGCCCGTAGTCTTCGTCGGTGGTGGTGGAGGACGCCATTTTCCCATGTGGGTTTGGATGTAGGTTGGCTTAAGAAAACGCAAACGGATGCTCAATCTAGGTGTTGCTGAGGTGTTATGCTAGAAACCGAGGTGAGTCTACCTATCAATCAGGAACTTTCCTCCTGCGTTTTCAACCGCTCTAAACCGTCAAGGGCTGTCCGTTTCCCAAGGCCTGCAGGAGCAAAGTGCCCCATATTAACTGGGCAGGGCGTCAGCCGGGTCGATTCCGAACTATGTATGGCCAGCTACAGCTCGGTTTGCGGCCCGCCGGAATGCAACGAAAATCGATGTAGAAGAACAAAAGAAATCCCGATGGCTTACTTTGGTCATGCTTTGGGCTTGCTTGGTGTGCTTGGGTGGCGCCTTCCCCGCCGTCAAGTGATAGGCCGGCGCGATAATGTACCGCAGCGATCGTTATGCGGCATGCCATCCGGCTTCGGACAAGAAATCCACTACTTTTGCGGCTTAAAAGTTTAAAATGCCGCAGCGGTAACAGACGGCATTCCGAAGTTTCCACCAGTACTGCTAGGGTTCTGAATGATTTGTATCTTTATTTTCCATTTTCCATTTTGGAATTTTTAATATTAAAAGAATCAAATTTGCTGTCGAGTTATTAAAGAAATTTTATAACCGTCAAAGATATCTCTTAAATATATATAAAAAAGAATGAATATAAAACAGCGCAATATTACGAACCAAAAACCGTCATTAAGGATTTCCTTCTTAGGAAGTGCACCTGTGCTGTCACTGCTCTGTCCTCAATGGGTTTTCTCTCGTGTGCCCTCATATACCCTCCTGTTCTCCCCATAATCCCTCTGCTGTACACTGCCTTTGATTAATATTCGACATCGTTCTGGTCAGGTTCTGTTCTTTAAAAAGAACACTACCCTTTTCCTTTGATTTCTTTTCTTGGGAAAGTTTCTCGGACGTTAACATAGCTTCTATTTTATACTCTAGTTTTATCAAGTACGTTCCCACAAACGCCCAACTTGTTGAAAAAGAAAGTTAAACAAGACAGCGTATGCTGTTTACAGCTTCGCCATTGTAAAGATTTGCAGTGGCCGCCACAGCGAGGGCGGTTGATCTAATGCGCTGGTCAGTCGACAGACACCGAGTCTTCGCAAAAAGGGACAGTGGGTGTGTAACGTACTCATTTGCTCGCGCCAGTGGGCGAGGATGCCGTTGATGCGCGCCACCAGCATCAGTGCCGTGATGATTTCCGGCTGAAAGCCCCTATCGAGTTGCGTGGTTAGTTTTGCTTTTGTTTCTACATGTAGGAAAAAGTGGCAGAGGGACGGGAGAATACATGGCAGAAAAGACAAAGCAGCCGTAGAGGTCTGCGTTGACGTTGAGGTTGCGCGCCCGAAAGTAGTCGTCCTGGGCGGCCAGGCGCTCAATCTCCATGGCCACGGAGACGTGCGGGTCGGACTCGGCCGTTGCCCACAGCGCCTTCAAGGCCGCCTTGAGGTGCTTGACCCGCGGATCGACCGTCTTGTAGATGCGGTGGCCGTAGCCAAAGAGACGGTACTTGCCCGCCCTGACGTCGGCGAGCGCTGCGGGCACGTTGTCGCGGGTGCCGATGCGCGCAAACATTTTGTAGGCGAGGTCGATGGCACCGCCGTGCAGCGGGCCGGATAGCGCGAGGGCGGCGGCGCTGACGCAGCTGAACGGATCCGCAAGCCCGGAGCCGACATGCATGCTGGCGGCTGTGGAGTTGGTCATCTCGTGGTCGGCATAGACGATCCACAGCTTGTTGAGAATGTGGACGATCCCAGGGTCGGGCCGGTGGACGGCCGGGTCGACGCGGCCCATCATGCGCAGCATGTTTTCGGTCATCGGGGTCGTCGCGGCCGTCGCGGCATCCAGGGGGTGGAACGGCACGTCGGTGTAGTGGCAATAGATGAGCGTAATGATGGTCACAGACGCAGCAATGGTCTCACAGATGGCCTTGTCGACGACGTCCATTTTGCCGTGATAGAGCTCCTTGCCGGCGTAGATGGGAATGATGGACGGGTTCGTCGCGGCCCAGGCGCTGAGGCCGGCCGTCAGCAGCAAGTGGTAGGGCGTGTTACGTGGGAAGCACCGGATGGTGTCAATGACGGACTGGGGCGGCTGCATGTTGGCTGCGAGTTTCCGGCGGAAGTCGGCCTTTTCGTCAGGCGACGGCAGGTGGCCCCAGATGAGCAGAAAGGACACGTCCTCAAAGTCGTGGTGCTCGACCAGCTCGTCCAGGGAGTGGCTTCGGTACTGAATAGTTCCTTTGATGCCGTCGCTGTCTGGTGAGCTGGGAGGAAAAGAAGAAGAAGACGGGAGAAGAAAAAAACTGCTCACATGTAGGTGATCGCGGACTCTGCCACGGCCGTGTTTTGATAGCCAGGGTCCAAGATCTTGAGTCCCGACGGTAACTGGCTCGCCGCGTTCTTGCCACGAGGCGCTGTACTCTTTGTCGTGTTGTCAGTAGAGATCTGTTTGAAATCAGTGGCGCGGACGGCATTGTTGGTGACGGGGATCTCGTAGGACTGCGCGGTGCGGTTGTCGACCACGGTCAACGATTCTTTGGTGGCCATGATGTCGTTGCTGTCGTTGTGTAGACAATATTTACGACGCAGTGTGCTCTGTCAGTCAAGGATCAAAAGTATGCCTCGTTGTTATACAACAAAAACAGATAAAATGGTGTCGAAACGAAAAAGAAACAAACATGGAAAGGGGGAAGAGGAGAAGAAGAAAACAAAACTCCCTATGTTCCAACAATCAGACTGATTAGGCATTTTGTTCTCACGCGCCGTGTACCCGAGAGCTTTCCGCGAGAAAGTATGCTCGTACGTTGTACTGCTCCATGCCCCTTAATCCGTACATTGTTGAAGACAAGAAAGAAGATAGGGGCAAAACAAATAACCAGAAAAAAAAAGAATAGCTGCTCAGCTCGGGACTAGCAACTGTGCTTACCGCGCCAGAAAACAAAGAACAGAATGGAGCGCACTTCCACTTATACCCCGTAGCGTGTTCGTGCTCCATCGCCAATGCGACGTTGTCACCGAATTGGAACATGGAGTATTCCACACGCAAGCTGAGCCACACCGCTGTGCTCACTACCAGGTGGTCCCGACAATACAGTTGGGATTTGGTAGCTACGAGCTTGCATCCCCTTTCCCTCCTTTTGTGTTGTGTTTGTTTTTCTGAAGGCTGTTATTTTCAAATTTGATTTATTTTGTCCTGCCTTCTTCTTAAGGGGGTTTCTTTGCTCTCCTCCCATCAGTCCATCATACACCACAGCTCATCATGTCCTCGTCCGACACAGAATACGACCTGGTCATCCGCGACATAGCCGAGTATGTCTACCGGGGCCCGGCTGCGCCCCCGATCGCATACCGACGCGCGCGTCTAGCGCTGCTCGACTCAATTGGCTGCATGGTCGAGACGCTGCACCTCAGCGCAGATGCCCGCGCACTCGTAGGCCCGATCGTCCCCGGCACCGTTGTCCCCCACGGTGTGCGTGTGCCCGGGACGGCATTTGTTGTGGACCCGCTCAAGGCCGCCTTTGACATGGCCACGCTCATCCGCTATCTGGATCACAACGACGCTTACGCGGGCGCCGAATGGGGCCACCCGTCGGACAACCTCGGGGCCATTCTCGCCGTCGCAGACTGGCTGGGGCAGCAGCAGCAACAGCACATGACCCTGCGCAGGGTGCTCACGGCACAGATCAAAGCGTACGAGATCCAGGGCGTCCTGCAGCAGCACAACGCGTTCAATGCGCACGGCCTCGACCACGTGCTTCTGGTCAAGGTGGCGTCGACGGCCGTCGTGGCCTGGCTGCTGGGCCTGTCAGAAGAGGCGGCGCTGGCCGCGGTGTCGCACGCCTGGATCGACGGCCATCCGCTGCGTATCTACCGGCAGGCGCCTAACGCAGGGCCGCGCAAGGGCTGGGCGGCGGGCGACGCGTGCATGCGCGCGGTCCACCTTGCCCTGCTCACACGTGCAGGCTACAAGAGCAGTAGCAGTAGCAGTGGCGGTGCCGCTGTGGGCATCCGGACGGCGCTGTCAGCTCCCCGCTGGGGTTTCAGCGACGTGCTTTACGGTGGCAAGGCCGTGGCCCGGGCGTTCCCCTACGGCAGCCGCGTCATGGAGACGGCGCTGTTCAAGCTCATAACGGCCGAAGGCCACGGCATCTCGGCAGTGGAGGCGGCGGCGCAGGTGGCAGAGCAGCTCCAGACACGCGGGCTCCTGGCCGAGCGCGACATCCGGGCCATCCGCATCCGCACGCAGCGGCCGGCCATGATCATTATTGACAAGACGGGCCCGCTGCGCAACAGTGCCGACCGCGACCACTCGATCCAGTACATGGTCGCCGTGACGCTGCTGAAGCAGGCACCCGTCGACGCCGCCGACTACCTCGACGACGCGCCGTGGGCGTCGGACCCGCGGGTGGACCGCCTGCGCGCCACGATGACCGTCGTCGAGGACCCGGGCTTCACGGCCGACTATGCGGACCCGGCCGTGCGCAGCGTGGCCAACGCGCTGCTAGTGGAGCTCGCCGACGGGACTTGTCTCGACGAGGTGGTGGTCGCGTTCCCCGTCGGCCACCACAAGCGGGGGCTGGTAGCGACGGCGGACGGCGTCCTGGCCAAGTTCCGGCGCAACATGAGCAGCACGTTTGCGGCCGACGAGGTGGCGCGCATTGTGCAGGCCGTGGAGGACGACGAGACCACGCGTGTGGACGAGCTGATGGCCCTGCTTGTCCGGCCACGCACGCGGGTCACGTCCCACCTGTAAAGATGTACAGACAGAAAATAAACGCGATCAGCACGGAGAACAATGATAGTGGGTGTGCCATTGTCGGTTACCTGCTTGCGCCCGTTTTTTATTTGATTATTTGACATGTTTTTGATCTTCTTAAAGCGGATCTGCCGTAGTTCGTTCGGCTCGACGAATACGACCAAAAATGACTAGCTGCATGTGCAAATGATGAGCTGAAGATAATCTCCCTTGTCTAGTCAATGCTACTCTATCGGTTAACCATAGTTGGTTCCGGTTGGAGTGCTCCGTACGTAGTATACACTGTACAATTCTTCGTACTTGTCATGAAATACACTGTAGAGTTCCTCGTATTATCATGAATTATAATTAGGTGCACGAGTAAACCATGATCTCGTCTCACAAAACTAGAACAAAGAGAGACTTCGGATTCTACCAAACGCCATCATGCCCGACACGCCTCCCCCTGTCCCCCGTCCCGTGACGCAGGAGCTGTGTGCGTGGATCGCCGGACTGACCCTCGCTGACGTCCCGCCCACGCAGCGGACGCGCATGAAGTACCTGATCCTCGACGGACTCGCCTGCGGGCTTGTCGGCGCCCACCTCGCCTGGTCCGAGGAGGCCGTCTGGGGTGTCGTGGCCATGGAGTCGCCGGGGGCCTGTGGCCTCATCGGCTACGGCGACGACACACGCCTCGGACCCCTGGCGGCCGCTCTGCTCAACAGCGCCTTTATCCAGGGCTTTGAGCTCGACGACTACCACAAGGGCACGCCCATCCACTCCAGCGCCATTGTCTTGCCGACTTTGCTGGCCGCCGTGGAGCACGCCAAGGCAGACGAGGGCACCGTGACGGGTGCCGACTTTCTCTTGGCGGCGCTCGTCGGCTACGAGACGGGGCCGCGCGTGGGCCTGGGCATGTACGGCATCGAGGTGCTGTCACGCGGTTGGCACTCGGGCGCCATCTTTGGGCCGGCCGCCGCCGCCGCTGCCGCGTCCAAGCTGCTGCAGCTGCCGGCCGCCCAGACCGAGGACGCGGTGGGCATGGCGTGCACCCAAGCGGGCGGCCTCATGGCGGCGCAGTACGAGAGCGCCGTCAAGCGCATGCAGCACGGCTTCGCCGCCCGCAACGGCCTCTTTGGCGCGCTCATGGCCCGCAGCGGCTATGCGGGCATCAAGCAGGTGCTCGAGCGGCCCTACGGCGGCTTCCTCAGCGTCTTCAGCCAAGGCAACGGCCGCGCACCACAGTATGACCCGTCACGGGTGGTCGACAAACTGGGCGTCGCATGGGCCATTGACGACATCGTGGTCAAGCCGCACGCCTCCATGGCCGCCACGCACAGCACGATTGACGCCCTGGCCGCGCTCCAACAAAAATACCCGGGCCTGCTGGCGCCGTCGGCGCTCCACCGGATCCGCCGCATCACAGTGGAAATGTCGGAGCCGGCATTCAAAAAGGGCGGCTGGCGGCCCGTCCGGCCCCTCACGGCGACGGGCGCGCAGATGACCGCGGCGTACGCGGCGGCAATGCAGCTGCTCGAGGGCGAGGTGCAGGTCGCCCAGTTTGCGCCGGCGCAGCTGGAGCGGGACGACGTGTGGGCGCTGATGGACAAGATCCACTGCCTGCACAACAAGGCCTTGACCACCTACCAGCAGATTGTCACCGTGGATGTGGAAACCCAGGACGTGAATGGTGCGTGCCGTGTCGAGCGTCTCGTCGAGCGTGTGGTGGCGCCCCGCGGCAATGGCGTGGCGCTGTCCAACGACGAGGTCTTGCACAAGTGGCGGCAGCTCACGGCGCGCGTGATGGATCCGGCACGGCAAGCGGCCATTGAAGAGATCGTGCTGCATCTCGAGACGGTCCCGGACGTGCGCGCGCTGGCGGACCTGCTGCACGGCCGCACCGAGAGTGTCTTTGGTGCGATCCTAACAAAGCTGTAACTGGGTTGCGCATTTAGTTCGTGTTGGCAATGCATATATTTGAGAGAGAGTGGAAACACAATCAAAGTCGCCTGATACGTTGTAACAATTTTCTCTACACCTGGACACTTAAGGCATCCATCTTCTCTGCCATCGTCACTGTCACCTTTGCTGTCTTGTCCGTTTTCTCCCCCGTCCTATCGTCCCTGTAGCCAAACTGAGGATCCAGTGGCAGCTCGACGTCCCAATACTTGAGCAAACGCTCGCGCAGCAGCTCGTACGAGGAACCCACCCGCAACACCTTGAGGTTGCCAAAGTCGATGATCGTGGACGCCCGCCCGCCGTAGACATGGTACCGCTGCAGCCCGTAGTCCACAATCACGTCCGCGGCGTCCTGGATCTGCACGTCCACGTCGTCCAGCCGAAACGTTTGCCCCGTCCCCGTGAGATTGGCGCTCGACCCCAGCATCAGCTGGCCCGCCTCGTCGTTGAGCCGGCCCAGCTCGCGGAGCAGCGCGCTGCCGCCCAAGTAGATACCGAGGGTGCCGTTCTTCGTTGCATTCGCCAGCGTGGCCGCCGACAGGTGCTGCAATGCCGGGTGGTCCGCGCGGAAGGGCGCCACCACGCCAAACGACAGGTCCATGTCCTCGTGCAGCACCTGAATCATACGGAGTGTCCGTTCCGGCAAGATGTGGAGCGCCTGCTGCAAGGCCAACGTGCCCAACACGCCCTGGGCGTGGCCCGGCCGGCGCTGTTTGGCAGCAAACGACCGCTGCACGGCTTCGGCCGAGGACGCGACGAGTGTGTAGCCCACCTCGGTCGGCAGGAGTGCGAGGCCACCCGACCGGAGCACGTCAAAGACACGCCGGGCGTCGGCTTTGACGTCGGGGTGGCTGCCCGGTGCAGGGATGGTCTTGGCAGAAAGGGTGGCCATTGGGGGAAAAGGGGAGACAAAATATAAAAAATAAAAACGAGACTGACGGGAAATAGAAGAGAAACAGTTAAGAAAAAGGCAAATGTATAAATATAGGAAGCATTGTACGTGCAGTATTTCCCCTCGAGTGCCGTCCGCTCATCGAAATGATTACGAGAAAAAAAATAGATCAAACAATCAAACGCCCATGAGCGAGATATTGTGTAGAGCACGAGTACGAGCAAGTTTATCTGTCAACCGTGTAAATGCACACTGTGCGCTGCGCGCCCTCTTTCCGCAATCTCTTGCTCGACCAGGAGTGCATCCCGGTGTGCATGGCACTTGGCCCAAAGAGTGGCGGCCATGTGGACGAGCAGGGACCTGGGACGATGGATACGTCAATAGTTTTAGACAATATTGGACAACAGGGCTGGAGGGAAGACGGGAACGGCCAACAACACCCTAAAAACCTTTCCCTCCATATTCCCCACTGTTCAAGCTAAGCGAGTTTATGCGAGCCGGTCAGCGGAAGCTAACAAACGTCAAGCGACAGCCAGTAAACATAAAATCCCGTTTGACGTGCAGGACACTACGATGAATCCAGCACAGCTGAAAGCCAAACACGACTACACGACTGTGGACGTTGTCAGTTGCACCAGCGCTGCACACTCTGACAGCGCCGGTGCTTGGCACCCCTAAGACGACCCGGGATTGGCAGGGGGAGGATGGGATTTTTGTCTTTTATTACAAGAAGTGCATTCACCGATCCGAACGTATTAAAAATCGACATGAATGACAATGTTGTGCATTGCAAATTGACCAAAAAAAGAAGAGGTGAATGTCAACATTCGCAAAACGTGTCCAAAAAAACATTGAACTGCGACCAAGTGCAACAAGAAGTAATAATACATAAAAAGTCAATATACAACCCGAAAAACCTCACTGAAAGTTTTCTTCTTCTGGAGGTGCACCTGTGCCGTCCCTGCTCCAACCTGCTTAGTAGATATGCTCTCATGTGCTCTCATGTGCTCCCTCTACCCACTGTGCCTCCATGGCTGTTCCATCGCGACCGGCACAGCCACAGAACCTTGTTTTAGGCCGCCGTGTTGGCTTTGACTAGTTTAAGAGGCACGCTTAACTGCATCTCTAACTGCATCTCGGAAAGCCGTAACTAAGTGACTCACAACTTTATCGAGGTAGTACAAGGATGTGACGCATAACTACTTACATAAAGAGGCGGCTTATTCCTCTCGTAACTGGCTGGCTGTTTGGGTTATTTGCCAGGATCCCAGCTTGTAACCTGCAAGCGTCCTAGGAAAGTAGCAGGAGCTGCCGCTCCCCGTTGTATATGACCTGCTCGTTTTGATACGGCCGACGGCGGTGCGGTCGATACTAGAGGCAGCGAGGTTTCATAGGTGGCAACGCCACCGCGGCCGCGTTCCGTCCACCGTTTCTTCTTCTCTATGGACAAGGAACGAAAAAGGTCTTCTGTGTATTTTTATCAACCCTGCTTAAACTATCTATACAAATACTTTCTTAGCGGAGATGCCGTTCTACGTGCGCTCCTCCTCAAGGGTGGGTTTGCCGGCGACCCGCCCTGTCTCCTTAGATGCCGGCCCGCGCCTAGCCCTACCCCCGCGAGGCGCTGCGCCTGGCGATCTACAGCACCGCTTCCCTTCGAGCAGTGGCTGTTGACCGTAGAGTGTCGCGCCCCGCTAATATGTGGATGGTTGTACGTTGCATCTAACTTAAAGATGGCGAAGTTTGCCGCTATCCGGCGCCTTGTTACACAGGCACGACAGACGTTCCGTTGAACGCGCTCTGCCTCTATCTCGAGGCAGACTGTGAAGGATGGATAGGCCGTTTCGGTGGGTAGGACGAGATTGAAAGCTGCTCCATTGCAGCAGCGCTTGAAGCGCTTGGTGGCCTCGGCCACAATATATGGTCTGGCTTCAACTAGAAGAGTACGACAATCACGGCCAACAAGTCCACCGCGGGTAGTCTACCGTTGGGTAGTCCACCGTGGGTGGTATTATATGTCATCGATATCACAATTGGTATCTTTATCGGTTAAGGCGCCCCAATAAAGCGCGGGAAGATGGTGTTGAATCTTTGGCAATTTGCCAACGGCAATGCCAACAGACTCTTGGCCCACAACCTTGATGCAAGTTCCCAGCCACTGACACTGGCTCCGTGACCTACCACATGCTGACATTCACAAAAGATACACCGAAGGCCGCAGGTACTGGGCGCAGCTCATCCATGTGTCCAACTGCCTCGCGCGCGCCTTCTGGCTGCACGCACGGGAGCGCAAAGAGCACCACGAACGCAATGTGCTTGCGAAGCTGTAAGCTCCCAACGCTGCCCGCATCCGCGTCCATCTTGCATCACCTAACACATGCAGGACCGCTCTGAAACTCATCGTCGCCTTTGCCGTGGCGCTGAAGCACAGGATACGCTTCGAGTCCTACACCGACTACGACGACCTGTCCGGCCTCGTCGGCCACATCGACACGTACGCGCGCGAGGCCACGCTGCACGACCCCGTGCGCGCCTCCGAGAACAAGCAGTACGACAAGCTCAAGACGCTGGGGGAGTTCCTCGGCCTCTCTTTCGCCACAAGCAACCCGCGCAAGACCATCAAGCGAGCCAAGCGCCCGCTCGGCAACCTGCCGCTCGAGATCATCAGTCACCTGGCTTGCTACGCCGACGAGCTCATCGGCAACGGGCAGATGCACCACAGCCTGAGGAGTACGTTTTTTTTTCTCATTTTCTTCTCCACCAAATGGACCCCTGACAGACAGACAACCACATGACCGCCCTCAACGAGGTCATGACCGGCACCGAGCGCGTCCTCACCACACCCGTGCCCGTCACCTACGCCATCGCCATCAACCAGATCACCTGGCTCTACGTCTTCTGCCTGCCCTTCCAGCTGCTGCCGACCCTCAACTGGGTCACCATCCCTGCCAGCGTCACCGCCGGCTACCTGATCCTCGGCCTGCTCTTCATCGGCCACGAGGTCGAGAACCCCTTTGGCGACGACGTCAACGACCTCCCGCTCGACACCTACTGCGACCAGATCGCCCAAGAGATCGACCTCGTCGCCAGCAAGCCCAAGCCCGCGACCGACACCTGGATCGAGTCCGCCCACAACAAAGCTGCTGGGCGAGGTCACGCAGCGGGGGGCATCAACTACGCTGGAGCGGCTCGCGGGTGTCTCCACCGGTACGGGCACAAGCTGCACGTGGACGACGAAATGTGTCAGCAGGACGTCTACAAGAGCGTGGTGGCTCTGTTGGTAAATTCATACACAGAGGCACAAAACTGAAGAGATTAGTGAGGCTGATTAAAACAGGAACTCTAATATCACCGTGCGAACCTTGAACGTGCTGTCACTGCTAAGTGGGGGAGAGTAAGAAAGGAGGCAAGAGCGAAGCGACAGACCGACCAGGCAACACAAGTAACTCCCGTAGACGGCTGACCTGTTATCTGCTCTTGCCATGCCAGAAACCATCTCTGTTCTCCGTACTCTGAATAGAGCAGCAACGTATCGTGCCTTCCGTAGCGCCAGTCTGGCTTCCCCTGTACAGAGCCAATCTGAGAGCGCCAATTGGCTCACAACCTCAACGACTTACAAGAAAAGTGGAAAGTGGAGAGAGACCCACAGGTGGAATGTAAGTTCGGTGTCTGTGATAATTAGGTGCATCACCAGATTTGTTGTCGAGGGCTTGGCCCGCGAGATGAAGTTGTCTCCTCTTGTCTCCAGGGAGAAGATGTTTAGGGAGAAGATATAAAAGATAGACTGTTTCGAAAATAGGTTGGGAAAGCAGCATTGGTTTGGCAGAACAACATCCGGCAACCCACCTTCCCTAATCGTGGTAACCGGTGATGAACGTACCTTCCTTCTAACCCCATGTTACAATGCCACAACTTGGGGGCCACATTTCTTCACGGAAGCAGCAATGCACAGTGATACGAACGAGCCTTCCCGAAGTGATCAAAATTTGTAAACAAGAGTGACATGGGTAAACAGAACAGAATTGCATCGCGGAAAATCAAAAGAACTTAGACGAAACAACCACGCTGTCGCACCATCTCCCACTTCGCCAAAGCTCCGACCCGCGCCAGCAGCAGCACCAGCAACAGCACCCAATTTCTCTCTCTCTCTCTCTCACACACTTTCGCCCCCCCCCCCCCAACTCCAACAGCTCCTCATGGAGCCAAAAGGTACGATCTGAGAGGAAAAACAAACAACAGCGACTGTGACTACAGATCGTGCCTCACTTAAGACTCAAGACCCAGCTAACACATTTACGGAAACAGACCATTGTCCCGCGGCCTGTGAGCCACGAAGCAGCCCTGGCGGCTCACACCGTCAGGACCGAGGCCAGCGAGGCCGTGGCGGCCGCCGACAGCCCGGCAGCCCAGCCGGCCCCTGCCCCTCGTGCCGCCCACCGCAGCGCC